>JAUCBJ010007481.1:0-32490 GCA_032718475.1 Nemertoderma westbladi
AAGGGAAAGGCATGGGCAGCCTTGAATAGGCTTTCCAGGATTTGGAAGTCACCGAGAATTAATCGGAAACTTAAGGTCCGATTATTTAGAGCAGCAGTAGTTCCAGTACTCCTCTACGGGAGTCCATGCTGGGCTCTAACTGCTGAGGACACCAAATCTCTGGATGGCACATTCACAAGAATGCTACGCCGTGTTTATTGTGTCAAGTACAATGCACACATCTCCAACCAGACACTATATAACATTGGAGGTGTCTCATTGGTTCCCCCAAGCTTGACACTAGAACAAAATCGCCTCCGCTTTGCAGGACATTGCTTTCGCCGTGAGGACGAGCCAGTGCATAATCTTGTACTTTGTAGTGAATAAGCATGGTGGACAGCCCATGACTTTCTTGAGACGCATCTTAAAGGACACTGGCCTTGAAGATGCGGATGATCTAGCAAATGTCATGGGTGATAGGGAGTTGTGGCGGTGCAATTTTTTTGACAAGCCGGCACAGCATTCTTAAAAATGGAGCTGCAATGCAGCATGCCGATCGTAGTAGTAGTAGTATTAATACAAGTTTAATATAACTTTCACTTTAGTGAAAATGTGTCCAAAACTAACAACGTGAGAAAGAAGAAAGTTGCTTGGGCCGATATTGAAGAACCAAATTCGAAAAAACAAAAGGTGAAGAAAACTCCTATAGGGCATTATTGAAAAGGTGTAACATTTTTCACTTCAAAAAAATGTTTCAATTTTCCGATTTTTTTTGTGCTATTGTGTAAAGCATATATTAAATCACATATTTTGTTGCGTTTAAACTAACGTTATTGGATCCTTCAATAAATTTGATAAACTTTAAAAATGTGTCGTGCAACATGCCACAAAAAAAATCTTAAGAAGTGCAAATTAACTTCCATTAAAATGTTTAATAATCGTCCTTTTTGTGTGCGGTTTTTTTGAAACCCCATGTTTTGAGTGGTAAGGAATCGATCTGCACTATCCATTCCTTGTGTATCCCGTTAGAAATATGAGTTCTAGCACCCCCTGTTCGATTCTGTGCGTTACTTTCCGTGCGTTACTTTTTTGTACAAAAGTTTATTTTTTTGATTCTTCCAATTGGATTAGTGACTTCAAACTTTTAAAAGTTCGGGTTTTGAGCATTTTGATCCCTCCCTATTTGTTGGTGTTATCATTTTCGGGATTCTTTGTACCGAATTTGGACGTCAAAGTTATTCCATGCGTTACATATTGTCAGTTCCGTGCGTTACATACTTACATATTATCAGTTCCTTGCATTACTATTAAATTTCTTTCAACCCTCTTGGATGTAAATGAGGAATGATGACCAATGTAATATTGTACCGGTAAGACATACAGTATGACATGATTGTGTTGTGTATGTAGAGTAAGTCGACTCTTACAACATTCAAGCCTAGCCTTTTCATTATACACTGTACACTGTATTAGGTCCAGTCTATACCGGTACACTGACAATTAGTTAGAAAAGCTACTTAATACCTGCAGGCCAGCCTATCCAACTGGGACCAAAGGACTGTTTTTAGGGTAATCTAGGCCTAGGCTCATACTGGTACAGGTTGTACAGGCCTACAAAAGTAGTATAGTATAGTGTATAGTGTAGGCCAACAAAAACAAAATGTAACTTCTGAACTATGAGTATGACTATTACTGACTACTGGTCTGCTGGCAGCTCAGCAGCTGGTACTATTAGATTAGGCTAATGCCCCATAATGCAGTAATGTATTAAATTATTGTAATGTATTATGTATTCAAATTCAAGTTACCATATACTGATATACCATTCTCAGTTGTGTAATGAAGTACTGGTAGAGTGGTAGGTACGCTGCACCACTATCCCAGGCTATCATTTCTAAGTTAAATAGTAACCGTGTAATTCCATTTCGAACAATTCATTTCTGGAGTGATGGCTGTACTGCGCAGCTGCGCAGTTTAGATCACAGTACAGTATGCCTTTCATTTGTTCGAAACAAACTACTTAATGGCGGATGAGAAGTTTTGGAACTTCGGAGAAGCGCATCACTTCAAGGGACCGCATGACGGTGTGGGCGGTCTAGTGAAGCGAGCTGTTTACCGTCGAGTGGTCAGTGATTTAGTTGTAATCGATAGTGCCAAACATTTTGCAAATTTTGCATCTAACTTAGAGAGCCTGAACATCGAAATAGAGTATATTGATCGGGAAGCCGTCCGGGAGTTTCAGGAGAAGGTCGATTTCTCGTCTTGTCGCCCAATTACAATTAAGAATACATTGAAAGTACATCAGGTTGTTTTCGCACCAAGTGAGATTAAGTTTTATCAGTTTAGCCACTATAACAGCTCTGTTGTTGGTGGTAATAATGAGAAACCGATCGCCATCAAATCGATTTTAGTTAATGGTGAGGTGGATGTTAACTATATTGATGATAATGAATGTAATGAAACTGTGGTCGAATTTGATGAAACTGTTATTTGGAGTCCTGAGATTCCAAACGTTCTGAGATATCCTTTCCTGAAGGAAATTGTTCCAGGAAGATTTGCTTTGGTCGAATTTCAGCCGGAGGAGGGCCGAAAATTCTATTGTGTTGGCAATATTGTATCTGCAGAGGATAAAGTAGATTCTCAGGACTTTACCTTGCGATTTCTGCGAAAACATATCACATTTCATGGGGAAATTGGTTTCACTTACCCAGCCGTTCCGGATGAGTATCAGTATACTGTGAATTACAAATCAATTTCAGGTCTACTACCTACTCCGCCTCCTTCACGACGAGGTGTGTACAAATTTGACGTCAACTTCTCTGATTTTAATTTGAAATAGGCGTTCAGTTAGTGTTTTTTGTTAATATGTTTGCATCCAGTATTTGTTAAAAAAAAGTACGTCGTGTTATTTAGTTATATTTCAGTTGGTAACAGTTTAATAAAAGTAATAATTTTTTGATAATAACGAACCTATCCTATTATTAATTAATAATAACGAAACTGTCTATCAAATATCAAAATTTTGTTAGTCCGGCAAAAAAACAGAAATATGTCTAAAAAATTAAATTATATATTGGTTGCAGAATAATTGATTCAATCAATGAAGGTCAAACATAACTTGCTCTGTTAAACACTCGATACTATGAATGTTATACTGTATCATTAAGACTAATGAATGTATTTAATTTGTTTCTTTCTTTTAGACTGTCGCTACAGTCTACAGTATAGTTCAGCGCTCTTACATAGTCTATAGGATTATTATGGTTTATTGTTAATAAACCATAAAGGCTTGCCTACATACTGACTGTAGAAGCCCAGTGTAAACCATATCAGTGATAACTTTACTACAGTAGTAATTATTCAGGGTACATTTTGAGGAGCAGTTTCGTTTAAATGGCTTTCTAATAGTTGAATGGGTGTCTGAAGAAATATATCATTTTATACTACATTAATTTTGTTAATTTATCCATCATATGGCACGTAATTAGTGCTGTCCATCATTTGATATTGAGAAATTTTGAACTCCAAATATTATCCGTGCGTTACTTTCCGTGCGTTACGGGAGCCACATTTAGTAAAATTGAAAGTTTTCCACTTTCTCTTTGACTTTGATCGTTAAAATTAATGGAGCAGTTAGATGGGTTATTGCTCTACCAGTACACAATTTTTAAACCAGTTTAGTAGGGGAACTCGAATGATATTGAGATTACCATTTTGGTCTATTTTTTTTGTCAAAATTCAATCCGTGCGTTACCGAAACTAAATATTGAATTATTTCCATTAATATAATGTTAGGACTGAAAATAAAAATGAAAAATTAATTAGTTAGTGATATAGAATAATTTCATCAACTTGGTAATACAAAAATATCAATTTAAGCGAACAAAAACGAACAAAGGAGCATTCATATTCCGTGCGTTACCAGAAATGACTTTTCAATAATGCCCTATAATTGACCTCATTGTAAGTTGCAGAATATACCGGAATACTGGCTGACAATATTTTGCTTGCTTCGGTTAAAGTTTAATTTTCTGATAAATTTTGGGCAGTTTCGAAACTCTGTACTATATTGGGAATAGAAAACTTATATATTATGGAAAATAATAATAATTAATATATTAAAATAGGCTACTTTATGTAAAAATCGCGTTATGAGTCATAACGTTCGAAGTTCCATTAAGAATTTCAGGAAATTCCTAAACTATGTATGATAAACTCGATTGATACTCAACGCAATGAAACAAATTACAAATTTTTTCTATTTTACAAAGGTTGTGTATTTGAACCCAGCAAGCTTATTTATTCATGTTACGACACTTTTCTAGACTAACCATTAATTTCGTGTTTCTAATTCAGGGAAAGCGCACCCCTTGGATACAATGGATAAAGGAAAAGTTGTGGCCAGAGAATGTAATTCCACGAACTCTGAGTTATTATGAATGGATAATCCGCCTGATTTTGCCTGTATCTTTTATTATATTCAACTTCGTCTATTGGGTTTTCATTCTCTCTGTTTCTTCTACTATGATGGATAATTACATGGAATATGAACTTTGACAACGAGAACTGCTGAATGATTAGATAAGAGAAAAAACATATGGCTTGCATATCTGCATTGACCATCTAGATTCAGGCCATACTTTTACATAAATATGTAGGTACATTTCCGTAGGTCTAGGTTATGTTTTTGCATGCCTGCATGATTTTTTTATATTAGGCACACTAATAATAGGCACATTTAATATTATTTTCCATACGCAGTTGGCATTACACAGTTTCCAAGAATTGTATAACAAGGAAGTTTCATTATTAAGGAGTTAGTGGCTCTAATAGCCATATTTATCAAATAAATATGTAGGCTCTTTTCACACATCAATAATTTAAAAGAGATTTTCGTTTTCAGTTTGATTTAATCTTAATGTTATTTAATTTCCAAACGAATTTATTCTATAGTACGGTATAGTTTTTAAAACGTTATACATGAATAATAAATTGATTTAATTTAAATACTAACTAGGCTTGAGTAAATAAATATATAATTAACAATGTTGGATATGCCTATGTAACATATTTTTTATAATTGACTTCAGCCATATATAGACTTTGACTATATACTGTACTGTACAATAAATACATACATCACCCCCCCCCCCCCCCCCCCCCCCCATACACAATAATTATTTTACATTATGATTTTGTAATGCTCTTATATTGTATTTTATTGTATATCAATATATTATGAGTCAATAAAAATCACAAGTTTTTATTTCATTGCCATAAATTAAATTATATATTTTGGTCTTTTCATTCTTTCTTTAATGTCTATTATACTTAAACAAAAATCTTATCAATACAGTACAAAACATCTAAAATCGAAATCACACCCACATGCAAAATAATAATTGCTGATGACATGTCAGCTATCAGATGATGTTGTAGGTTTCGCAAGCAAGAATTGCCTATGTGTAATTAACCACTGGGAATTCTCACCACAAACTTATGCAAATCATCTTCCTGCATAATTATAATAATGGACAGGACATGTTAATATAGCACATTTAATGCGTTTGTAATTATGTTCTTGCCCAATTCCAACCCATTGCCCACAATTCAGCAGTAGTATATTATTATATAAAAGGTTGTTACCGATTATATCTTTGTTGGTTGCTAGTACATAAAAGATCCCAAGCTAGCACAAGACAACAATCTATTATTATCTAAATTAGAACTTTAACACAAAACAGGCAGTAATGACAATTGTGAAATCAATATGCCTAACCATGAAATCTGGCAACCAAAGTTTACACCAGAATAAAATAGATGTGAACAGTCTTGTTTGTCCTGCTCCAGCTCATATTTGATCAAGATGCCTAACACAATTAGAGTATATCTAGCAAATTTTATTCCCTCTTAATTGAAGAGTTGTCAAGCATCTGCAGGTAACATTGTTGACTAGTTTAAGTCCTTTTCTAGATCACATATGTTCAGCAAACTTGTCTTATATGGGATTACTGAGGAAATTATTCCACAATCAGATTACTGATGGTTTGACAACATTTGTGACTACTGCTGATGCTGACACAGACCTATACAAAGTTTTAAAGGAGCAGTCTAGGGTGACACAGTTGTAACCTTTTTAATCAAAATTATGGTTAACTATTTTCAATACATGGAGCTATCCTTAGGTTATCATAATGAATGATTGTACATGTTCCACTGGCTACTGGTTCCGAAAATCCAGGAAATGCAGCAAAGTACGTAATTGATCTAGATTTGCTGAAGACTCTGAGAATTTATCTGAGAATCACTAGAGTGGGCCCAATGGCTCCTGCTTCTAGTGTTGATCTCTTTGATAACTCCAAAAAGAACAAAATTTCGATAGTCAACTTCGACAGTCCTCAGGAAATGTGTCTGATAGTATGACTATTAGCTCCAGGGGTGGCTTACTTGAGCATGTGGATGACTGCTGCCACTTGCGATCATGGATCCGGAAGTCAGGTGGAGAACTTCGAATACTTAAGATGAAGGAATGATAAACATTAAGTGGGATGTTCAGGATTTGGAAATCATATAGAATAAGTCAAAAACGTAATATTCCATTTACTTAGAAGAGAAGTAGAAAAGTACTCCTATATGGGAGGCCATGCAGACACAACTCTCTGGAAAACACATTTATAAGATTGGTATATCAGGTTATCACATTACCACCCCCCCCCCCCCCCCCCCCCCCCTCCTGCAAGCTTGCCATTTGAACAGAACCGGTTCCACTTCAGCCTTTGCACAACCTTATTTTAAGGGAACCCCATGGAGAGAATAATAAATAAGCATGATGGACTGGACATGGACTTTCTTGAGATGCATCTTAAGGACACTGGCTTTTTAGAAGATGCAGATAATCTGCAAAAGTCATGGTGAATAGGGAATTACTGATCGTAGATAGACAGATTCCATCTTACATATAATAGTGATGTCAGCAATGTCATATCATGAACAAGTTTTACATATGGAAGTGATTCACCTATGTTGTTGACAAACAAGCAATTTTATAGAAAAAGGTATTTATTTGATCATGACTTAAATACAAACTCATACCATTCTTATGTTGTTACAACATTTGGTCTATTATCTCTTAAAATATTGTAAATTGGAATAAATATTTTTTATGGCAATGAAATAATGCTGAAACTGATATATATATACAATATACACTTTGAATATTATAATTTAATTATGATATTCATCTTATGTTATCATCTTACAATTGTCATTTTTATAAAATCAATTCATAGATACAAAAATAAAGTGCAATTGCTATAGTATATAACAGAGGAAATAAATACTTCGACACATCATCAATATATGTAGCAAGATCTCCCACATGCTTTCTGTTACATAATAATTTGTCGTCATACCTTTTACCGAAATAGCAAACCAATAAAAATTCAATAAGGCTACAAAAAACAAAAATATATGCAATAGCAAACGTCACATCTAAAGCATTAACATAAGCGACATTAGGAAGTCTGGTATATGTGTTTAGAGCTATAGTTATGACTATAAGAATAGTGGTTATTGTGAGTGCAGCCCGAGCTGGAAGTGCTTTACGATCCACCCAGAATGCAACCCAAGACATCACAACTGCCAAAGTTAATGGAAAATAAACAGTAACAATAAATGCACTGGTACGCCTTTTAAAGGTAACTTTTATTGAGAGATATGAAAATGATCTGTCAACATATTTTGCTTCTTTCTCTTCTAATGTGAGATCACTAGTAGTCAAGTTTTCATACTGTGTAAATTCCAAAATTTTATCAATTATTTCAACACCCTTGTTATTATCATTTGGTTGCCAGAATTTCAACACAACATTTTTAGTATCAAATCCATAACTTTCCAATTGTATTGTACACGTTTGAGAATCCATTGGGTAATTAGTAAAATCGAAACGACATCTGGTTCTTATGCTGACACGTTGAGACATATTTATATCACCATTTGAAGAAACAACAATAAACGAGTTTGGCATTGGATCCATGAATACTATAGTTGAGATACTGTTGCTAAAGAATACGTCAGGCCTCCACATTTGATCTAGGATTAAAGATCCAATTGTTATAGATCCGTTTTGAATGTTAAATGTTTTATTGTATGCAAGTCGGGGATCATTCCAACATAAACGTAAATATATATCAGTGCTGAAAGACATGTCCTCATCATTAATATCACCAATTGAAATTATACCAACATTAACACCAACGTCAACAATGCCTTTACCAATATTTGGTCTTGTCAGTTTATTATAACCTTGTTTATATTGAAGGATGTCACTCAGATGGTTTATTATCTTCGCTTCTAGACTCAAATTAGCGGCACCTAAACCATTTTCATTTTCTTCACCAACAGATGTTGTAATAATAATACTAATAATTAATATAACAGATAATATAAATGACATATTTAACGATAACATTTGTTATATCTTTATTTGAAGAGAGTTTAAGAGTGAGATATTTTTTGGTAACTGTAACTTTTGAGTAACAGTTCGAAATATTGAGATTGGGTTACTTAAGTGTGTTTTGGAAATTATTTTCACAGACGCCCCACACCCCCCAGCCACCACCCTCCCCCAACTGCAGTTGTTGCATGTATGAGTAGCCTCAAAACTGACCTAATATTATGCTGGTGGCCTTGACGAAATATTAATTTATTATTTTGCGTCAATTCAAAGGAAAACTAAAGTTCCACCAAAATTAAGGTCATGAAGGTATCTAATGTACAGAAATTGTACCTGACCCCATTGTCACATAATGACAATAAACGCAAATCAGTTAAGTTAAGAATCTTTTTTGGGTATTTGGCTAACATTCAGAAACTGCTCAAGTAAACAAATTGCGCTTTTCCGAATTCCATTACTGAATCGACAAATGAAGCCATAAGCTAATTATAATATCAATGGCAAACCTTCATCTAAAATATAATTATTTCCCCCACATAGAATGATTAGGAGTTGCTCAGCTCATGTTAATAGCTTGGGTTATCTCTGGAAATATTTAGGTATGTATGTAGGTTACGTACCCACCCAGAAACCGTAGCTCGAATGCCTTCCTATACATAACAACTTCGTTCTTTAGTTCCTCGAATTAGTGAAAAATAATTGAAGGGTTTTTACTTTGCTTGTACAAATTGAATGAAGGCTCTATGTTATAAACCACTAACAATTACCCTTATCTACTTATCCATTATAAACCTTATCACCTATGAATATAATATGATACATCCTTAATCGAGTGACTACAGTGACAACAGCTAAGTGACAACAGGTATACCGGTACCGCACAAAGTTCTGTAAAGCAATATGTATGCAATACATATATATAAATATTAAAAAGGTTATTACGAAAGTGCGTTTTCTATTACTCAATTAAGTGGACTCTATTTGGAATATGGACAGATATGATAGATGATATTATGTGTCTTATTTATGTGTCGACAAAATAAAAGCATTACTTCACAGGTTACGTCTTGTAACGTACAGCATTTCTTTGTTTGCTTTTACAGTTTTAATGCAGTTCGGTATATCAAATACCAAATTCTGTACCATTGTGATTGGTTCAAAAGATTTACATTTGAATGTTGAAATGTTGAATGAACACTGATGAATTAGGTTGCAATTGTATTTATTATTTGATAGTGTAAGGATCTATCTCCGACCAAATTCGCATTAAATTCGAATTAAGATTCAAATTAATGCCAATCATTTACCGTACTTATTTATTTTAAAAATTGAACGATTAAATCGAGTAGGCCCCTATCCAATTTGTCCTCCACATTTTTGAAAATATTATCGATAAATAAAATTTCAAATTTTACTACTACTACTAGGTCGAGCGAACTCGGACAGAAATTTAAACTCGAATTTAAACGCGAACACAAATTTTAACGTTCATATATTTTTCCTTATTTAAAAAAATGGACGAAATATATTCTGATAGAAGGAAATTCTAACTGTAAGCCTTCTTAGCCATACCTGTTATTGTACAAAACTTTTAATTTCAGTTCTGACCTATTGATCCATGGTCGTCTATGTAGGTCACCAGTATAGGCCTACTATCATGCAACAGCATACTGATTTTTGTGATGGCGTTTACATATATATACACAAATTCAATTGCTATTGCTAAAATAGCAATGACGATTTATCTGTTTCCAAGCGAACTATACGACGGGTGGTACATATGCCTATAGTTTATAAATTTCCCTCTATCACAATATTTCAAATTTAGTATAGAAATCGTCCACTTAGGAAAAATATAGACCATAAAATTGGAAATTTGATCTAATCGATTTCTTTCTCTAAATAAACAAAGTGGTGGGCAAATTTGGTATGGGCTTCACGATTTAATCGTCCACATTTTGAAATAAAAAAATGGATGATAAATGATAGGCCTACCATGTACCAACCTTAACTTGAAATCCACTTTTTTTTAGATAAAAGTTAACATAGCCTAAAAGTAGCAAATTATTTAACTTAGGGAATTGACTTTGAACTGGAAGTCAGGGTCAGTCGGGGTCATCTGGCTCAGTTTGTTGAGCGCCGAAGCCTGCAATCTATTATTTGTAGGTTCCAGCGCCGCCATATTCCACTAAGGTAGTCAATTAATGGGAGCAATTGAGAAAGGGGAAAGAAAGAGCGCGTACAACAGACTACCGTCGGGTAGCAGCTATCGATAGCAGACCCTTCGGGTCGCTTCTGGCTTCAACTGACTGTTTGCTATCAGCCACCATAAAAAGTAGCCAAAACAATACACGCCCAACGTAATAATGCCCAACGTACCTAACCTCTACTTAGGACATAGTCAGGCACTTTTCTTATAATATATTTCTCGAATTTATATTTTTATTCTTAGATTCTAATACAAGTTATCAGGTAAGGGTTGGGGTTCGTGGCAAGCCTTTGAAGAATAGAGCCTTAAATAACATGGTTTTCAGCTTTTAATGCCCAGGTCGCCATGCCTCGATGCTAGCTCGAACGAACCCTGTGGGGCGAGCCACGAAGTGAGTGAGCCTTAGCGTAGTGGTACCATTAATCAACCTGTCGTTCTGTCGTTCTGTCGTTCTGTCGCGTTCAATTTTAAATGTTAATTTTTAAAACGTTTGGATAGATTTCATCAAAGATTGGCCATCTTTGATGAAATCTATCCAAACTTGGTACACATGTTGTTTGGCAAAAGTTTAGAAATTTTCCAAGTAGAATTTCCGTGTGGCCTTCGAGAAGCTAAGATAATAGCAGTTAATTAGTTAATTAAGTTGATTACGGTAAAAACACCATTTTCAACCTGCCTTTTAAAGGAAATTAATTGTTTTACAGTATAAGATTTAAATAATTATACTTAAAAATTATACAGATGTAATCCACATACGCCATTCTATTATAGTTTTTAATTAGTTCAAGTGATTTGCTTTAATAATTGTGTCTTTAATTGATCTAAAGTAATTAAAACGGCGTAAAAAATTGATTCTCATTAAATACTGCTCATTTATTGGCCAACATGCTGGTACATAGATGGAAGGATGTATGTTAAGGCAGCCAGTTGCTGGGAATGATTATTGGTCAAGTCTCTGCTGGTGTGGAGCTAGCTGGGAGTTGTGGCTGTAGACTAACCAGAGAGGAATTGTAATAGGCAACCAGTATTGCTATTCCAGCCCAGACAGCATTCTTTAAATCCAACATCCCAACATTGACTCTACATAAGTGTTGTATTGCTATCTCAGTTAAATGACAGATATAATAACATAAATACCATCCATGGCATGGCTGTTGTAGGCTTCTGAAATAGTTTATTCCACAATGTATATGTCTGGTTATTTTTTAATTGAATTTTTGCAAAGTAGTAAAATTAATGTTCTTAAAAATAATGTTATTATTTTATATGTAACCTAGGAAATTAGCTACATTTTTTCGCTGCAGCTTTAAGAGTGTACATTGATTTAATATTATTTCAATACCCATATTACTACATCGGCATAAGATGCGTTGGCGTTGTATCACACATCTCCACATAGATGTATCAACAGTTACTCACACAGTTTCGAAACTTCGCATAGTTATAACTGTATAAAGATCGTCAGTCTGCGTTTAGGAAAAATATTTTATGACAAAACAGGACAAGCGACGAGCGCAACGAGGCATATAATGAAGACGAGTACTGCGTTGACTAAATTATTATATAAACCACCTGGCTTCACATATTGATCGCATCCCTAGTTATTATTATTATAAAGATCGTCCTAGCCTGCGTTTAAGAAATATATTTAAATACAAAACAGGACGAACGCAAAGAGGCTTATAATGAAAACGAGTACTGCGTTTATTATATTCCTATAAACCACCTGGCTTTGCATATTTAACGTGCGATTGGGTTCGTGCTACCCTTCCGTGGGTGGTAGATGTCGCGGTTATGTATTGGTGGTTGGGAAGGGTGGGGGGGGGGGGGGGGGCGGAGAGATTAAAAGGGGTGAACACGTACCGTCCCCCTTTCTTTGATTGATTGGTGGTGTGGGTAAATTTCTCAAAACCTGATTTTGTGATACAGTCGCTCAATTTTAATTTGTATCTAATAACTGGGCCTCGTGCTGCGCGAAGGCCCCACGAACGTGTTGATACTGCGAACTTAAGCCAACTTGAAGACAGATTACACTCGTGTGAACGGAGCCTTAAAAATCAAACCTTCCTATTTGAAAAAGAATACATACACTATTAATGGAAATAAGATATGTATTTTTTATGATTCACATTATGTGTTCACATGTTCTGTGAATTATGTAGTTAGATTGTAGTAGTATAACAATTCATTATTTTACTTACTGAAAAATGATTGGCCAAGTTGCTCTAATAAATTAATAGTATTAATCTATTAACTAATGTATTAACGTTTTATTATTTATTAATTATTTAACATTACCATTAGGCTTACAGAATTTGTGAACTTTAGTGAATATACCCCATGCCCTGTTTTTTTTGTTTATATGAATCGCTATAAAGTTATAGTTGTCGAACATTATATAAAAATCAATAAAGCAATTACGGAAGATGTTATTCTGTCATACCCTAAATGGATAATGAGAAACGTGTCAGACCACTAGCTACGTATGACTTCAAACGAATGCGATGGCACCGTGCCATTGATTTCCGAGCAATTTCAAAATTTGTAAGGGCACAATTTACAGCACTCAACTTTGAGGTACATTGACCCCAAGTGATGGATGACTTTCATCGAGAAAGTGATAATAGAAAGGGATGGGCTTACTTCAGACTTCTACCCTCAATGGAGGAAATCAGCCATGCTAAGTTGAAATAATTATGTTAACTATTGTCTTACCTGTTGGGCTACGAACGATTCGAGGTCATTTCATTTTAAATTTATAATTATTTCAAACACACATGTCATGCGCTGTTGTGAGTAATAGATGAGAAGTCTATAGAAGACACTAGACGACGCTATACAGAAGACCGACGCTCTGAGAAGACACTATACAGATACACCTTGTCCTGGAATATAGTGTCGTTATTCAGGTACCTGCCCCCCCCCCCCCCCCCCCCCCCCCCCTCCAAATTTTTTTACAAATTATAAAGAGATTGCATGAAATTTGAAACATAGATAGTTTCACATCTCTCCTCCTCCATGGGTGAGCCAGAATTTTTATTTTTGCTTTCAATCTTTAGCTACAAGTGTTTGAAAAAGGTGACTGCGGCGATATTTCATAGGTCACAGACCACAGTGCAATCATTCTTCAACCTTATAGTGATTTGTTGGTACCAATAGAAAGCTGCCCATGCAAGGATTCCAAAAATGTAAAAATATTTGAATTTGGTTGGGAAATACCTGAGATATTGGCATTCGAATGTTGCATGTATTTGCTTCCCCTGCAGGCCATTTATTCTATTTAATTAATGTACCATATTCGGGAACATTTTGTTTATCCCATACGTAGCTGGGAAACATTGGAATACCTCTTTAATTATACTGTTACGTAGCTATTCATATAAACACGAAATGTTGTAGAATATGGTATCTTGATTTAATATAATAAAACAGCCTCGCGCAGGTGCTAAACCATGCAATTTTTGAACGCTCATATCTCAATGTATGAGGAGTAGGTAGGACAACACCTACTGATAGGGTTTGTACTTGTGGTTCAATTCAAAATGAAGAAAACATTGATATCCATTCCCAATTACAAGGGCTATGAGCGAGAAATTATCAATCACACACAGTATAATCTGTTTAAATATCGTATAGAACTATAGATGGACTACAAAAGTTGTAGGTACTGGGATCATTTAAAGTTTACATAATCATAAAAAGTTATCATTAAATGAAGATTTGGTAAATATTTCCCGATTTATTATTATTATTAAAAACTGGTAAGAAGGTTTTTACTTTTCTGATGCTTTTATTGCTTTTGTACAATTTATTATTTGTACTGAAATTCAAATTGAAAGAGGGTATTACTTTTCTTAAATTCTAAGACAACTATTATTTAATATAAACAATTTTTAAAGGATACGAGTATTAAATTGAAATTTTAACATTAAAATCTTTCAATAATAGAATTAATACACCGTTTCAATCCTGATTGACTTACAGAAGTATGTCAAGTTAACGCAGTTGAATTTATTTCTCAATTAAAGATCGTTACTTTTCGTATTTCCAGGAAAACTATTGGCTGATTCAGCAGGGCGATCTTAATTTATCTACAGTGGATTCATATTTGTTCCTGTCCATTAAGGATTCAACCTTCAGAGTCTCTATGGATACTGAGGGAGGATAGCTGAGGTGCATTACCAGCTTCTACAAAAAATTATGGATGGTTTTTATTAGAAAAAAAACAGCGCAAGCTTTTATAGAAGAAGACCATTATTGGTAGACAAACAAACATTACTATGCATAAACATAGTCCCTAAAACAGATATCAATAATTAATGCAAGTTTGAGGCAAATAAGTTTAGCACCAAACATTGAGTATTATAAGTGCGCGTCAATTGATGAGTTAGGTTGAGAATCAACAGATGTGGACAGGCACACGTTGTAATTCGTCATTACCCATGCATACAATAGTATTCACCTCGACAGCTTTAAATGAAACAGAGTTGACTTGTCAAAAACTAACAACCGAAATGACGACGTCAACTATTATCCTATCCCCCCCCCCCCCCCCGCCCCCCCACCTCAATAGTGTTTGTTAGTAAAAGCCCCATCCATTACGTGGCTCTCCAGATCCATCACATATTTCCTGACAGCTAACATTCACTAAAAAAACTAACTCCATCACAGTAGTCTAAAGATGGAGGTGGCAAGGGTTATGTCCCAAAGGTGATGTACAGACAATACAGATTTTATTGATGTACCTCTCAAGTCCCACCAACATCTGAATAGCCTACAGCTAAATACACATACAGCCTTATTATCTGAATTAGAGCTGCCACACTAAAGGGCTCCCACGGGATTGTTTGAATAGGGTGATAAGGGCATCATGATGGCATGATGGTGGAAACTCTTTATTTTATCCCATGATATTTTAATCAAACCTTTCCATGGAGATACAGGATGTTTAAGTTGAATACAAAGAGGAATGGAGAGGTTAATGTTATTAGGCAGCGTATTATTAGTTGATACTAGTTTCGGGCCTAGCGGCCCGATAAGGAAGCTATCTTTTATTTCATAAAAAAACAGTGAAATTGTAGCAAATACGAATTTGAGATCCTGGTTACAAATGTGAGAGTCCTATAACAAATTAGAGTTCTGAGTTACAAATCGCCAATAAAGCAAAGAAGAGGGAAGAGTTCATCCCATTCAACCCGCCTTTTAATCTGCACCCCAACTGAAAAAAGCCCGGGTATCAGTCATCAGTCAGTGAGATTGTAGGCGACCCAATTTGTCAGAAATATTACAAGTTACCGTATGCCTACTACTACTAGGATTGGATTTTTTAAGAATGCTGTGCTGACTTGTGGACAAAATTGCGCCACCACAACTCCCTATCACCCATGACATTTGCTAGATCATCCCCATCTTCAAGGCCAGTATCCTTTAAGATGCTTCTCAAGAAAGTCATAGGCTGTCCACCATGCTTATTCACTCCATGAGGCTGCCAAAGCACGAGATTATGCTGGTCCTCACGGCGAAAGCAATGTCCTGCAAAGCAGAGGCCTCTATATATAGAGCCCACTATATAGTGTCTGGTTGGAGATGTGTGCATTGTACTTGACACAATGAACCCGACGTACAATTCTTGTGAATGTGTCATCCAGAGATTTGGTGTCCACAGCAGTTAGAGCCCAGCATGGACTCCCATAGAGGAGTACTGGAACTACTGCTGCTCTAAATAATCGGACCTTAAGTTTCCGATTAATTCTCTGCGACATCCAAATCCTGGAAAGTCTATTCAAGGCTGCCCATGCCTTTCCCTTACGTATTCGAAGGATCTGACTTCCGGATCCATGATCCCAGGTAACAGAAGTCGTCCACATGCTCAAGCATACCATCCTTTGAGCTCATGTTCATCCAGTCAGAGACTTGCTGAGGACTTTCAAAGTTAACTGTCAAATTTTGGTCTTTTTGGAGTTAATAAAAAGACCAACACTAGAAGCAGCCTGTTCTAATGAGCTGAGGAGCCGTTGGGCTCCCTCTTGTGATTCTGTATTTATTGGGCCCAATCGTTAAGAGATTTATTGTTATTTCGGCAACTAGTAAGGTGATATATATCGGCTGTATCCCCGCAAAGCTGGCAACTGCAATTTTCATCAGGTTCGTGGAAATCTTTTCTGGAACAGATCGCAAAGTGAAAGCCATGGACAGAGAAACGTGTTAATACGTGGCGATTTGAATCTGTCCAAGTTCGGTTTGTCAATGCAGGAGAACTCCAAAATTCAGTGTGTATCTCAGTGCATTTTAAATCAATATCTTGTAAATATTTGCGATACGCGTCTGTTTCCGGTAATTCTAAAGACGTGAAAATTTGAACAATAAGCGGCTTTTCTTGGCATAAGGCGAGCGTTAAGTCGGTTCTTGGCCGTTTTATGAAGGCAAGCAACCCTTTTGAGGTAGGTTGACTTAATCTTGTCAAGGGAATGAAGGTTGGTAGTTGACAGCAATGGCCAAAGTTCTACGAAACCGTATGTTATGATAGGATAGATCTTCAATTGGAAAAGAGCAACAGCTGTACGAAGGGACAAGAGCTGAGGGGACTTGATACTATGACTAGCCATTAAGGATTTGCAAACAATTTCAGTTACATGTTTGGTGAAAACCAGCGACGGTTGAAATAGAACTCCTAGGTATTTATATGAATTTGTGGTATTAACTGGCTTTCCTCTGAAAGTAAAAGAGTCATTGGCACATAATTTTCCGCCTCGGCGGAATTTCATTATTTGTGTTTTCTTCAAATTTATTTCTAAACAGTTTTTGTAACACCATTCATTTAGAGCATCAAGAGTAGCTTGAATAGCCATTTTCGAATCTGAATATATCAGCAGGTCATCGGCAAATAGCATTATGACAATTTCGCCAATTAGATTAATCAAATTTTTTTATGAAGTCGACTAAATCCAGTATAAATAGTAGAAATAGGAATGGGCTGAGGGAATCTCCCTGAAGAACTCCTTTAAGCTGTTCTATCGTCCGGCTTTTCCTTAGACTATCGTAAACCCGAATGTAATTTGCACCAAGTATTGCTTTTATAATTCTAAGAAGTTTTCCGCGGATACTGAATGACGATTCTAATTTAGACAATAGGATAGATCGGGGCACAGAATCGAAAGCTTTTCGAAAATCGACGAAACGAGCATAAAGTGGCTTCTTTGGGGTTGATAAATTCGATCTTATTCTAGAAATAAATTTTGCTAAAGGGATTTTGGTTGATTTCCCGGGCATAAATCCGAATTGCTCGGAAGGAATCAGAAAAGAGAGTAGATTTCACAGTCTCCTCTCCATGAGACGGGTTAAAATTTTTATACATTGTTGGTCTTTTTATTAACTCCAGAAAGACCAACATTTTGACAGTTAACTTTGAAAGTCCTCAGCAAGTCTCTGATCGGATAAGCATAAGCTCAAAAGATGGTATGCTTGAGCATGTGGATGACTTCTGTTACCTGGGATCATGGATCCGGAAGTCAGGTGAGGACCTTCGAATACGTAAGGGAAAGGCATGTGCAGCCTTGAATAGGCTTTCCAGGATTTGGAAGTCACCGAGAATTAATCGGAAACTTAAGGTCCGATTATTTAGAGCAGCAGTAGTTCCAGTACTCTATGGGAGTCCATGCTGGGCTCTAACTGTTGATGACACCAAATCCCTGGATGGCACATTCACAAGAATGCTACGCCGGGTTCATTGTGTCAAGTACAATGCATACATCTCCAACCAGACACTATATAAACATTGGAGGTGTCTCATTGGTTCCCCCCAAGCTTGACACTAGAACAAAGCCGCCTCTGCTTTGCAGGACATTGCTTTCGCCATGAGGACCAGCCAGTGCATAATCTTGTACTTTGGCAGCCTCATGGAGTGAATAAGCATGGTGGACAGCCCATGACTTTCTTGAGACGCATCTTAAAGGACACTGGCCTTGAAGATGCGGATGATCTAGCAAATGTCATGGGTGATAGGGAGTTGTGGCGGTGCAATTTTGTCGATAAGCCGGCACAGCATTCTAAGAAATGCAGCTGCAATGCAGCATGCCGATCCTAGTAGTAGTAGTAGTAGTAGTAGAGAGTACTCCTAAGTCATCAACAAAGTCTAGATCAGTTAGGTACTTGGCAGGATTTCCTCGACTTCTGGATCCAATAGGTGGAGTTACCATTGTGATGATCTAAGGACATGCGTAGAACATAGTCAACCACAATTATGAACAAGAATGGCACAAGTGTGTCTCCTTGGAGGACTCCCCATAATACTTCAAATGGTTATGTGTCACCATCAACAGTAGACACAAATGTTGTCAAACCATTGTATACTGATCTTATTGCTGCAATAATTTCATCAGGAATCCTATATAATGAAAGTATGCTGAACATACATGAACGAGAGACTGAATCAATGGCCTTGAAGAAGTCAAAGATAATAGCCAGATATGCCTGTCTTTATTTTTAGGTAACTCTTCAATTATCCTTCTAAGTGCCAAAATGGGCACCATGGTCCCACGACCTTTACGGAACCCTTTCTGAGACAGGCAGCCAGTCAGGAGATAACTGACGCCTGTGAGGCCGATTGTGTCCGGTAATTCCACTGGCCTCTAGTGGCTGGACCTCCGCATTACTAATGTAATTAATAGTGGGGATTGGGGGGTGCTTTTTTGCTGAGTCAGCTCTCGGGGTAAATACCACACCTTGGTTTGTCATACCACAGGGTGGGTGTCACAGTGGAGTCAGATATGAGGCCCATCAGCCATACATACTCTAACGCACATGACCCACCATTGGCTGTGCAGCTCATCCACTGGGCCATGCCCTGTACACCTGCTGCCAGGTGCAGGTCGCAGTAAAGTGCACTCAGAGTGGACAAGAGAACACTCTACTCCTGACCAGCCATTGGTAGATCACCATCTGCCTGGCCAGGCCATATACCCCTGCAGCCAAGTATATGGGTCCTTAATGCAGGACCAAGGGCGTCCTTATCCCAGAACGAAGGGCCCTAGCTACAGGACCAGATTTGCCCTAGTAAGAGGGTCTATGAAGCCACAGGTGGTACCTCCTTTATGCTGCATGGAGGTGGCAAGTTTTCTTGTTCAATGATCTAGATTGCCTCAGCGAAATGATTTAACTAATTCTAAAGGCTCCCCACTAAATACATAAGCAAAATTCATACAATCATTTAGCGAAATATACAATTTTGAATCTCTTCCTGTGATTGAATAAGCAGCTGTCATTAATCTGGCTTCTATCGAAAGGCTGTGTCCTATGGATGTAATCCATACATGTAACCCCCCGCCCCACCCCCCCCCCCCCCCCCTTTTTCCCTAACCAATTTCAACATAGAAAGTGTAATTTTAACTTGTTAAACGTGTACCATTTTTCTTGTCGTATTTGTGATTTTTTGTATAGATCCGAAGATTATCAAAAGCACAGCAATTTTTTTAAAAAGGGGGGGGGGGGGGTGGGGTGCCCCAATTACAACCCCCCCCCCCCCCCCCAAATCCGCTACAGTTGAAGTTGAAGTAGTGTGTGTTAGCAACGAAACATAACGGCGTTAAGCCCTTCTTCCATAACCAATTACTTGGCAGTTATCCAAATGCAGCTAATCCTCCACCATAACATCTGCTGTATGTGGCCCATAAACGCTAAAGCATCTTTAATTATATAAACGTAAGATTTGTTAGTGCAATTGTGGTGTACCTCAATGAAATCTTAAAATTTATAAACCCCGCAACCCCCCCCCCCCCCCCCCCCCTTACCCTCCCTTGATATACTAATAATGAAGCTAAATATGATCCCATCGATTCCATTCCTTATATTCGCAGACCTCGTTAATTTTTAATGGGCCTCCTAAGTAATAATAAGTTCATATTGCACAATCGCGGGGCAGTAGCAATAAGACGGCTTTTACGAGTAGCCATAACGCGACTTTCTGTATCGCAAGACTACACTTCATGTGGAGGGAGAGAGAATCTCGTAGAGGCTCTCAAATAGAGAAACGTCAATGATACCGAAAATGAAGGTCGTGTTATCGATCATGATGACAAAGGGGTGGCCGTGGCGTTAACTCGTTTGTTAACCTAAACCTCCCCCATTCTGCTCAATTAGAAGGCTACATAAATACATTAATAACGGTAATAATGCAGAAAACTGTTACTTTTCAATAATTGTGTCGATGGATAGATATTTAGGTTTTTAATCTAAAGTGCACCTTAAATTTGCATTGGTAATAACAAATCCCAAAAATGATGGGGAATAACATGTATTTAATATTGTGAATTTCGCATCCAGTCAATATCAGAATACTATAGTAGAGTAAAAGAATAGCAATTTTGGTTTGTGAGGGGAAGGGATTGTAGTAAATATTCCTGCTTAATATTTCAATTTTCATAAGATGCACCAGTTAAAATAGGGCACTAATTAATTATGCTAGGCCTAGTCAGCATTATCAGTGATATGGCAATCTGGCTTTTGCTGTTGGAGTGACGTATATGGTTGGATAGTTACTGGTTGGATAGTTACTAAGTATATATAAATATATTATATAATGTGATTAATATTATTTTTACGAATCTTAATTTTTGATCAATCATGTTCTCTGACTTTACCAGGCTTTACTGGTAAGGACTAAATAATCTATGATATAAAGTAATAAATGTAATTTGAGATAGAGTTAATTAGTTCCGGTCAATTCAAACCCTATAACACCTAGTTTTATTGGAAGGTTCAATTACAATTTTTAACAGCGATTCCTGATTTAAAGTTATAGAAAACATTTAAATTCAATCAGAACACAACAATCATGTAAAACATTAAAAAGTTGTAAACCATGGTGAGAAAATGTTATCCGTTTTAAATTTATTTGTACCAAATGAAATTAAATACAATTGAAATTGTATTATATGTATTTGGAAACAATAATGCTTAGAAAAGTTAACAATATATGTAGCAACAACGCCTGAATGTTTCCTGTTACTAGTATTGCCATTGGCTGCAGAAACATGCTTCGTATGATTGCTATTATCCGTCATTAGTTGAGTACCGGTACCATTGGTTGAAACTTTGTCATCATACTTCTTACCAAATTGACACACCAACAAAAATTCAATGAGGCTAGAAAATACGAACTTAAAAGCAATTGCAAAGGTTATATCCAAAGCATTAATATAATTTATATATTTAGGAGTCCAGTATTTTGAGGTATTTTGATGCGATTTGTAAATGGAATCTAAAATTGACAAAACACCATACTAGAAAATGTTATCCATGCGAAAAGTGGTACCAACAGAAATAAAATATAGTTGTAAAAGTATATGTTAAAGGAAATAAATATTTAGAAACGTTATCAATATATGTAGCAATATCACGTCTATGTTTCATATCACTGCTGCTGCTATTAGCTAGATAATCATGCTTGGTATGATTGCTATTATCTGCCTTTAATTGAGTACAAGTACCATTGGTTGAAACTTTGTCATCATACTTCTTACCAAAGTGACACACCAACAAAAATTCAATGAGACTACAAAATACGAAAATAAAAGCAATTGCAAAGGTTATATCCAACGCATTAATATAAGCAACATTAGGGAGTCTAGTATATGTGTTTAGAGCTATAGTGATGACAATGAGAATGGTGGTTATGGTAAGAGCTGCACGAGCTGGAAGAGCCTTACGATCCACCCAGAATGCAATCCAAGACATCACAACTGCCAACGTCAATGGCAAATAAACAGTGACAATATAGGCGCTGGTACGTCTTTTAAAAGTAATTATTATCGAAAGATATGAAAACCATCTACCAAAATATTCTGCTTCATTCTCTTCCAATATAAAATCACTGTTATTCAAACCCCAATACTGAGTAAACTCCACTTCTCCTCCAATTATTTCGACACCAATGTTTTTATTGTTTCTCTGCCGGAATTTCAACACAAGGTCTCTAGAATCAAATCCATAACTTTCCAATTGTATTGTACAAGTTTGAATATCCATTGGGTAATTAGTAAAATCGAATGGACATCTGGTTCGAATGCTGACTCGTTGTGACATATTTATATCACCATTTGAAGACACAACAATATATGAGTTGGGCATTGGATCCATGAATACTTCTGTTGAAATACTGTTGCTAAAAAACACATCCGGGCGCCATAAATAATCTAGCATAAATGAGCCAACAGTGATAGATCCTCGCGGAATATTAAATATGTTATTATATGCCAGTCGTGGATCATTCCACCATAACCGCAAGTACATATCAGTAGTGAAAGACATGTCCTCGTCGTTAATCTCACCAATTGAAACTATACCAATATTAACACCAACTTCAACGATGCCTTTACCAATATTTGGTCTTGTGAGTTTGTTATATCCTTGTTTATATTGAACGATGTCAGTCAAATAGTTTACAACTTTGGCCTCTGTAGTCAAATCATAATCATAATTATCGACTTGATTGCCACATGCTTCACAAATACCAGTTGTTGTTACACAAGTGAAACTGACCAGAATTATTAGTAACATCTCATTTACGTATGTCTTTTTAATTACTGTTGTACACATAAAAATATCTCTATATCTTTAGTTTAGCCTCTTGTGTACGTACATGAACATTCGCAGGCATACTTATTTGGAAAATTTTACATATTAGATAACATATTAAGTTCTTTTAGAACTGTAAACTTATTTATAAATTGATGGATACCAACATTTTTTAGGAATTGCTTGGGCCACATTGTGGCATAGTTATGTATGCTACATTAATGTGGCATACATATAATTAATAATGGTGCAAGTAATGGTGCAAGTACTGTATCAAGAAAAATATGAGCCAGGAACTCCCCATATCTCGAAAACTACTAGAGTTATTCTATTCAATTTTCAGCGATTTGCCTCATATGAAAGAGGACATAATTTTAGTTAGAGCCAAGTACTTTCGACGGATTAGACCTATTATTTCAGGGATTCTAACTAAGATAAATAATTGGCCCACTAAATTTAGGATCTTTGCAGCGGGTCCTATACATATATATAGTAGGTCATGATTGGATGCGATTTATAGATATAGATGCCGAGATTTAACAATTAATTTGTGACAGCCCAGGCCTGTGTATATTCTATCCGTTCCCATTTGTAGCTTAATGTGTAATTAAATATATTATTCTGGAACATCACTCATTTTCTATGTACTATTCCCTGCTGTTCCTTTTAATGGGATGTTTAATTAAACTGAATCCAAAAAATGTGGTTCGGTTTGATTACTGTTGGGTTTTATGCTAGATTGAGTCGACTATTTTTGATAGATTTCATTTTCCCAAAATTAGGGATGCGATTCGTATTCTGGCTGATCTCATCGATGTTTTACTTAAGACTTTGAACTTGAAAAAAAATGGTTGAAAATCTGCCTACTTTGGTTAGCATAACCATTATCGAGCTCCGCCTGCTTCTAACAGTCATTACTAGTCATCACTATTACTAACATTTAATAATTGTATAGGGAAGGGAATTCATATGAGTAAGTGTGAATACTGGAGACATATACAAAGTTATTTTCACAACCATTCTGATTGACACAGTATCATAGTAGTTATCTGTCTTGATAATATGGTTACTTTCCACCTACCTTACTTTGTATATCCTTTCTATGTATTAAGTGTGTTGGCAGATGGAGAACTAGACACACAAACAACTACTTGAACTGTTAACAGAAGCAACAAAATAGTTGATTATATCATTGTCAACGTCATTGTCACAAATTCTATGTATACTTATACCAATATAGCATCTATTGTATAATATACAATATTATGTATATTATAGAATTTGCCACAATGCAGTTTACAATATCATATATTTAATGAAGGCAATGAAGTTGATGTTGTGGTTTATGAGATACAAGAATCATAGATAATAGAATTGATCTGATTGAAATAACGGACACGATGTAAAGTAATTTCAAGAGGAATGAATCCTTATTTAATAACTAACAATGCTGTGGGGTGTGGTTCACTCCATGAATATAATGTGTATTCAAATTGACAATCAGTTCAGTTTGCTTAGCCTCTAATATTACTTAATTAATAAACAAAATCGCCTTCTGTAATAATATTACTGCAAATATTACTACATACTGACTGTTGATTAAACCACAACCGGACACCTCAACACAAGCGACTATGGTCGACAGAACAGGCGACTTGCCGAGTCCTTGCGTCCACATAACGCCACTAATTTTTATTGTGTACACGATACAGGTATATCAAAAAGAAAAAATGTAAAAGTTCCTATTTTCAGGTGATAAATGTAAGCCGGTATGTTATGTATGTATTATATATTAAGAAATGATGTTTGACAAGTCCACTACAAAATAATAAAATAAAATCAACCATCAATAAAATTTTACCATCAAATTTACCATCAATATCCGCCACAGAAGTTCAAGACAGATTGAATTTATCATCAAACTCTCACAGCAGAAAAAAGTAGTTCACATTAAATTACATTTTCGGTCAATTTTCACAGCAAAATTTCAAGGCAGGTAGAATAATTTTGCTGTCAATTTTCAAGTCATAATACTACTGAACAAAGGTTAATCAATGTAATATAGCACCGCATTGCATAGGCTAACTATAATCAATATTCCCTTTTTAAATTTGCAACCCAATAAATGTTAATATTGACATCGTGCTACACTGTATTTATGCAGGTACGTACAGAATGTACGTAGCTAACACCCGGAGTGCCATTGGAGTCAAGAAAGTTCAACAGAGCTTAATTGGCAATGTATGGGAGGGAATTTGGCTAATCGGGGAGCGCGGTGATGCTTTAACTTCATTCTTGTATTTTAAATTTAATTCCAACTGACAACCCAGAACGTTATTATGTAGCTGTCACTTTAGTTAGATTCAGAGTTGATACTGCAAGGTTTAAATAATGTCTAGAGATTAGAGACTCTGTCATGACTTAGAACGAGTAGGGGAGATAGCAAAAAAAGCAAAGCAAACAAAATAAACCTAACAAAAACTCAATCATAGTCAAAATGACTGGTCGTCTAACAGTACTGGGCAGAGACAACAGCATAAAAAAAATAATTAATGTATTACTGAAAATGATCCACATAAAATACCAAAATACAGCTAACTAGAGAAATCCATCTGGAATGGAAAACATTTACTTACCATTTCTATATTATTTATTGACTGATATTTTAACGGTTGCACCACAAGACATACAAAATAAAAACTAACAAATCCATATCCGAAGGATTTACTAAAAACTACCAAATCCATATCCGAAGGATATACACAAGGATATAATAAAAACTAACAAATCCATATCCGAAGGATATACTAAAAACTACCAAATCCATATCCGAAGGATATACTAAAAGCTAACAAATCCATATCCGGAGGATATACTAAAAGCTAACAAATCCATATCCGAAGGATATACTAAAAACTAACAAATCCATATCTGAAGGATATACTAAAAACTAACAAATCCATATCCGAAGGATATACTAAAAACTAACAAATCCATATCCGAAGGATATACTAAAAACTAACAAATCCATATCCGAAGGATATAATAAAAACTAACAAATCCATATCCGAAGGATATACTAAAAACTACCAAATCCATATCCGAAGGATATACTAAAAGCTAACAAATCCATATCCGGAGGATATACTAAAAGCTAACAAATCCATATCCGAAGGATATACTAAAAACTAACAAATCCATATCCGAAGGATATACTAAAAGCTAACAAATCCATATCCGAAGGATATACTAAAAACTAACAAATCCATATCCGAAGGATATACTTAAAACTAACAATTCCATACCCAAAGGATATACTAAAAACTAACAAATCCATATCCGAAGGATATACTAAAAACTAACAAATAATATACTAATAAAAAAAATAATATAAATAATATACAAGATCAATAATAGTCATTGATTAATATCTATATACAAAATATTATGAATTAGTTCATAAATAACTTTGGATGCCATTACATCTCAGAACGAAATTCAAAAATTTCCAACTTCTGAACATGTTTCCTTGATGATGATGCTTGATTTCAATGATGCCTTCCTATATACACCCCCTCCCCATCCTTCATATTATCTACTTCCATGTATACCATACCTTTGCGTTTTTCAATGAATTTTTAAAGTATAATATACATTATTTTTCAAACTCATGGTTTATCCTTCTCTTTGACCGAAACTCAATTACGCCACTATCCAATTATCACGAGTAACAGTAACTAATAATAAAATAAAATGGTTCCCGTAACGCTTATCATTAAGATCACTATTGAGATATTACAAAAGTGTGATCAGTGAACTCAGACTCCATATGTCATGGGTTGAAACAATCTGAATCCGGAAAAGATCATGAAAAGTTTTCAATGTTTCCATATCACAAACACATCACTAAGTTAGTTAATACAATATGTTATATTACAAAAATGATCCTAAATACAATGGTAAAACTCGACTGAAATATAAAACTACCACCAAAATATGAGGCTTATTATTAATTTGTCTTGAATATACAATATCACTTTGCACATGATTCAATACCACAACATAAAATAACAAAATATGATAAAAAATAATAAAAATAAAATATTGTAATATATTTATATATAAAAAAGGAGCAAAAAATAAAACCTATATTGAATATCAGTATCTCAGAAAAAATGGAATTGAGTGGTAAATAAAAGCAGCCATCTGATAAACACAGAAAATAATATTTTGAGATTTACATAATGATACCTTTGAAAGAATATATTATGATATTCAGGAAGATGTATCACTATAATATATATGAGGATTTCTAATTTCAGTAACTGCTATGTGTGTAGATTTGTCCTGAAAGACAGCTGACAACTCCGGATGCCCTATAACTACGGATTTTGACACCCTGGCCATTATTTAATATTTTTCCTACAATGTTATACGTTTCCTCGAATGCATTTTAACATTCAGTAAATGGCATACCCCACCAATATCAGGTATAGATAGATAGATGTATTGATCTAGTAACATACAGGAAATGAATTATTGCATATCGTGTAATTAAAATGTTACTTTCAGCAACCTAGCATCTCCTAAGTTTTCCCATTATGGGAATGGCTAATTATAAAATATTACAGTTCATCACAAACTATAATTGCGAATCATGTAATAATTAGAATCTTTAATTTAGTCTGAGTTCAAGCAACCTAGTAGTAGTACTTGAGTCCAAAATTGTCACGGAAGCAAGTTGCTGTAGTTCTCCCGGACTCTGTTGCTGAGCTTGTGATAACCTGATGTGACTTCCTTTCCCATTTCAGGGGCTTCCAGTATCAGGCAGTGGCTGACGGGTCTCATGAAATAAATAGTTATTAGTTATTCACTGACTTTTATTCCCTTTCTAATAACAAGTAAATATAATTATAAAGCACTAAGAGGTCGAAAATTCATGTCATTTTCGGTTGAATTCACAGTTGACAGATAGCCAATTAGTTACCTCAACAATACCGCCGCGGATAACACCGATTAGAAACATATTCAAATAGCAGATTTACCCCACAGCTTACTGAATGTGGGATCAAGACATCAAGCTACTTATCTCTTATACATATATCTATCACGATCGCAGTTAAGCAAGATATCAAAGGGGGAAATTATCAATATCATAGTAGACGCTGATCCAGTTCCGGATCAAAAGACCCATATAATGGTAGATGATGTGATTAATATGCTTCACTGCAATAATCATTTAATTGTATACATGGTAAAATCAGACATTATTTAATATAATAATAATAATATATATGTATTTATATAGCGCCTATACAAATTTGATCTAAGCGCAATTATAGTGACAATATACAGACAATTAGACACAAGACAATTAGTAAAACAATTCAATCAATAAAAACTACACATAAACAATATTTAGACACTAGTAAAACAAACCGTTATCAAAATAAAACATCAAATAAAACCCGTAATGCAATGTATGTTAGCGTATATCTATAAAACGATAGAAGTGGTGTTTGAGTTAATATAATTTAAAAATAATAAAATCAATGTAATTAAGTTAAGAGCATTCAAATTCGAGCTTAAATAAGTGAGTTTTAAGTAATTTTTTAAAGATGACTACATTTGGAGCCGAACGGATACCCATGGGCAAAGAGTTCCAGATTTTAGGAGCAGCAACGGAGAAAGATCTCCTGCCGTAGCTTTCGAGGTTATAGCGGGGAACTTCAAGCAGGCATTGACTCGATGAGCGTAGTTGGCGCTGGGGTGTGTACGGATGTAGTAGATCAGATAGATAGCTGGGACCAATATTGTTCATACATTTGTAGGTAAGCAAAGCTATCTTGAAGTCTATTCGACGTAATATAGGAAGCCAATGAAGTCTCTTTAACGCTGGTGTAATGTGTTCAGTCTTACGTGTACCAGTCAGTAGGCGTGCGGCAGAATTTTGAACATATTGAAGTTTCTTTAATACGTTCCATGGCAAGCCGAAATAAAGCGCATTATTGTAATCGAGTTTGCTGGCTATCAAGACGTGGATGAGTACTTCGAGAGTCTTTTTATCGAAGCAATGTTTGACTTTCGAGAGGTTGCGGAGTTGGAAGAATGCTCCACGCACCGTCATTGAGATTTGTTTGGTGAAACTCATATGTTTATCGAAAATTGCTCCAATGTTGCGTGCAGAGTCAGTTAACTCTACCTCTTTATTTCCTACCGTCATATGAGTTGGATAATATTTAGCGACATTGCTAAGCAGATAGATGATATGAAGGCCGAACTTCGAGGTGAGTTCAAGTTCAATGCAAAGTTGAAAAGTTAGGGCTACAGCTACAGAGGCATTGCTGCCAAAGTTGCGGAAGTATTCAAGGTTAGTAGTAAGTTGCGCGGGTCTGAATTCTCAAAAGTTTACCTGAACCAACAAAAAACAAGCTTTTCAATTCAATTCAATTTATATTTTATTCTTCCTGCGACATACTATAGAACATATAACGGCAACAACGAATAGCTTGAGTAAGCTAGTAGGTGTTGTTGTCCCTGAGGGTATTAATGAGAGAAAATAGAGATAAAGATGGTTGTTTTAAAATTGGAGAGGGAGCAATAAGGAGAGGAGAGGGTTGTCAGGGGGGATGGGGGCGTTGGGGGGGGGGGGGGGGGGGGGGGGGTGTCTACTAATGTATGAAGTGTAATGTTAGTTATGTTATTTTTAAAGTGAGGACAGCAAGTATGGCAAAATGGTTGATGACAATGATTTCTGATGATGATTTCTGACAATGATTTCTGAAAATGATTTGTTTAATTCCAATTCGGATAGAATTCCAGATACTTAGATCTGTCAGTTTATTGTGGACCTCATACATGAATATGTATGTATGAGGTGCAGGGGAAGAATTTTTAGCGATTTATGCTACACTCATCAACAAACATAAAATTCATATGCGTAAATCAATAATATCTAATTATTAAATTATATTGTGTTTGCTTCCAAAATTATATAGAACTTTACAAGTATTACTGTAATTATAATTGACAGACAAGCAGACACACAGTCGGACAGACAGACAAAGTTGAACAGACTGGAAGACCAGAGCGTCATACGTTGGTAAAGAAACCATTATCCACATAGTGTGAGTATGTTGTTGCATGAAACTAAGCCATGATAAAATATTTATGTATTGTATGTACATCCAAAAGAACAGACAACAGACAGACAGCCAGAACTCACGAACCGACAGTAACTAGGTGTTACCACTTCACCAACTTGTAGAGGACATATTATAGTATATATGTTCCAAATTTCAAGACGATTGACCAAAACGGGGCCGAGATATTAAAGGGGGTCGAATCGACCCCCCCCCCCCCCCCCCCCCATTATCAGTAAGCCAGTTTGAAATTTTTATGAGTTCATTATTTAGTTCGTAAATTAGATTAGAGATAAGTTTATGGGAATGTAGTAAAGTAGTATCGTCTGCGAATAAGGTAGTGGTGGCGTTTAGGTAGGTCGGTGATATAGATAAGGAAGAAAAGTCGGAGAGATACTAGAACCTTGAGGGACACCACATGTTAGAGGTAAGAGCAATGAAATTGTTCCAATTGGGCAAATTGAAACCGAGAAGTAAGAAAACTGTCGAAAAGTTTTAGTGGTAATCCTCTAATTCCGTAGAGGCCTCTAATATTTTTAGTAAAATAGGAAATTTGTCTTGGTGTCAAACGACTTGGATAGATGGATATATACGGTGCATGCCGAATTCAGGTTTTCTAGAGCAGTATTGATTTTTTCTATAAATGATAAAATAATAATAAATGAATTGTTGGGGGCGAGTGACGCGGTGAATTAAATATATAATGTAGATAGGACTATATGATAATGCTCTCCATAGCGAAAAATATCAACCGACCCTGTTGGCGCTCGAAACCCGGTACCTAGGTTTCAAACTTACGGTTATCATCAGCCGGGTGAGTGTACTGAGCTACCAGATCGGATGAAGATTTCACTATGGAGATGGGATATCATATTTAGGCCAACTAATCACTCAAAGGAAAGTACAACGTTATTCCCGTGCTCTGCCAGAAATGGCAACCATGCCTCAAAGAATAACTGTTATTTTTGATAAATCAGTTTTCTTGATCAATGACCTAGAATACCTGACCTGACCTTTTATACAACACCTACACTACATAGCACCAATTTTAAATTATGCTTTGGGGTTCTGGGGTTATTTTAAGGCCACAAACATCTGTATTCTGTACAGCTGCGTGCTATGGGAATATTTCTGAGTGTTCATAGATTTATGCCGATTCCAGATATACAAGGTGACCTTGCTTGGAATTATTCTCAACATTACCATTATTTAAATATATTAAGATTGTGGGATAGTTTAGAATATGGGCAATGATAGGTTGCCTAAAAAGGTCGTCCAATTTGAGTGAACTAAAATTTCTGGCTGGTGTAAGGAAATGGGCCAGATATTCGATAAATTAGGTTTGTCTGAAGTGTACACAACACATTCAAAGTTTGCCTACAGTTCTCAGTGTGTAAATGAGTGCCGGAACCACTTTGAGAACATCTGGAATGCATACTGTGCGTCAAAACCTAAATTACATCATTAATTACAATTGCATTTACAGCTCAACTCCAATTTATTCAAAACCAAAACGAAGAACATAAATTTGAATGTGAAGAATTCGTAAAGTGAGCTCTCCCGCGCCATTACCCGATCAGTAATGGCCAAGTTCCGTTGTGGAGTACTCTCACTCAATATAGAGGTTGGACGGTGCCAGGGGAAACCACTGGAAGAGCGGATTTGCCAATTACGTGAATGTGAAAGTGGGATCGAGGATAAGATGCACTTCCTATGGACCTTTTAGTTGAAACATGAGGGAACATTTCTTCCGCACCTAGTTTGTGACTTGTATGGAAACATAGACCTAATTAAAAATGAAAAGACCTATAATCAATACCAGTTCACGAAAAATCTAACAAAGTTGTATGACGCCCGGCAGCAATAGCCTACCTAAAAAATTAAATATAAAACAAAGTTATTATGATCCTGTGTAAATAAGACAAAACAACAAGTAGGTCGTCCCACAACACTCTGCAATACGGGATCACGCTATAGAGTATGACCACAAATATAATTACAATGATTTTAAAATAATAGGCAAGGCACAAAGTAATTACGACCTTCTAATTAAAGAAAGCATCACAATTGGCAGACAAAAACCCTCACTAAACATCCAAGGCACGTCCTTCCCGTTATTTCTATTTTAAAGGTGA
>JAUCBJ010007482.1:0-80942 GCA_032718475.1 Nemertoderma westbladi
AATAGCTACTTTCCAACGAACTATGGAGAAATTATTGAACGGTCTTTCAACTGAAGAAGATAAACAATTCCATGTATTTATTGATGATATATTAGTAAAATCAATTACTTTTACAGACCACCTGATTCATCTGAAACTTGTCTTACAACGGATTAAGAAAGTAAATCTGAAGTTGAAACAAAAGAAATGTATTAATAAGTTTAGTCAGATAGAAATAAAATATCTGGGACATGTTATTTCACGAAATGAGATTAGTCCTGATCCAGCAATAATATCGAAAAAGTTATAAATTACCCTGAACCTCGAAATATAAAAGAAGTGTGAATCTTTCTTGGATTAACGTATTATTACCGGCGTTTCGTTGAAGGTTACGGAAAAAATCGCAAAACCTTTATATAATTTACTCCAAAAAATTACGCCTTTTGTTTGGACAAATTAAACACGGTTAGGATTTTGGGAACTAAAGAATCGACTTATCACTACACCGGTTTTACAATACCCGGACTTCAACAAGGAATTTGTACTTGAAACTGATGCAATTGGCAATGGTTTTGCCGCCATACTTTCACAGATTAGCACCATTGACAACAAATTACACCTCATTATTGCTTATGCATCAAAACATACAGTATAAACAATGATCAACAGCAATATGATGCACCACACCTGGAGTTGTGGGCTCTAAACTGGGCTTGTCAACATTTCCAGCATTACTTGTATGGTCATTTGGCAACAATATTACATTTTTTATAATATATTGGTTCTACAGAGTGATGCTGGGTTTTAGCACTATTAATTTGACATTTTTTTATTGCGAAATTAGATTCACTGAAAAATTCCATGAATAAACTTTGCGAGACATTCCTCAACTATTCTTTGACAACAAACTGTCTATCTATCTATTTGGAGTAAAAAAATGTGAAAATTAAAATGTAAGCCTTAAAACTGAGTACGTACTGTTATACAGTATTTATTCAAAAATATGAAATTTCTTCAGTAAATGTGAGACTGTTGTAATCAGCTATTTTTTTTAGTAAAAAATAATAATCTTACAGTATATATGTTTAAAACCAAACATCACCCTATAGAAACAATATTAACTTATATACTATTTACTTAAAATTATTCACAAACTCATTAACTGAAAACAGTATCTAGCATATAGGCAACATTAAATTTAACATTCATACCACCTGTATCAACCACCCTCCGTGAACGCAGATTAAGATTCAGCGGGCACTGCTGGCAAAGTAAAGACGAGGTCAAACCAGATCTACTTCTCTAGCAACCAACTCTTGGAAAGCGTAGTCGTGGATGACCGGCCATAACATATATAGGCTCATTCCTTGAAAAGGTCAACCTCCCCACTAATTTCTAAAAATGAGATGTAGCTTTGAATTTATACTTATTTTAGGTCAAAATTTATCGTACTTCATGAATTCAGTGCTAAAAATTGTATCAACACAGGTGGTTTATCAAACATAGTCGAATTACAAATTATGCACCTGCTCTGCACAAAATGTGAATAAAAGTGTGCAAAAGTTTCGTTTCCTGTAGGCACTTCCTATGACCAATAAATTAACATTTCTGAGCATGTACCAAATCAAAAACAAACCTATTTTCGAATTTTTTTGGTTTCATTTAATTTCACCAGTGTTTCATTCCTCTGTAATGAAATCGATAATGTTAATCTTGTGATGTCCCATACTTTACCTAAAATAGTGAAATTTTTAGTTTATTCACAGAGATGTAACTCAGCCTAATCACCCAGTGGAAGGCAAAGCACGTTTGTGTTGCGTCATCGTATAAAACAATTAGTTTCATCTTCACTCCCTCAGAAATATCATGGCGGCCAATTGAAAATTGTTCCATACTTTACCATTAAAATGGCGATTATATTAGTGCACTGTATTAATGTAATATATGAAGCCATGAGTGATATAATACTCTAAGGTCATAGTCGGCCGTAAGAATAGGAGTCTATATTTGAACTGAAAATCATTCCTCAGTCAAGAAATCTTTGGGTTTATGCATGTAAAGTCCCATACTTTACCAAAAAATAGTGAAATTTTTAATTTATACACATAGAAGTAGTCTAACTCAGCCCAATCACCCAGTGGAATGCAAAGCACGTTTGTGTTGCGTCATCTTAAGAAACAATTACCCCGTAGTTTCATAATCTACTCCCTCAGAAACATCATGACGGCCAATTGAAAATTGTCCCATACTATACCATTATAATGGCGATTACATTTTAGTGCACTGTATTAATGTAATATATGAAACCTGGAGGGCAGGAGTGTTATAATGCTTTAGGGTGATAGTAGGGGGAAGCATAGAAGTATGTATTTGAACTAAGAATCATTCCTCAGTTAACTAATCTTTGAGTTTATGCATGTAAAGTCCCGTACTTTACAACAAATTTCAAAAAATTTAGTTTTTTAGCAGATAAGAAGATCGGTAAGTACAGTAATTGATACATTTTCAGAAAAATGGAAAGAATTTCTAAACTTTTTACAGACTACATGTGTACCAAGTTTGGTTATATTTCATCAATGATTGGCGGACTTATTTCGGTTTTATCAAAATTTTGAAACTATCGGTACCAACAGACAGACTGTCTGATATGTGACCTTTGATTCCTTAAACTTCAGATTCTTTCCAAACTTTTGACAGACTTCATATGTACCAGGTTTGGTTTAATTTCATCTAAAAATGACCGAGTTATACAGTATTAGCGATCAAAAATTTGACAGATGACATACAGTCCCGCTCTCAAAAAGCATTCCTTTTATCAAACATTGATCAAACTTTGATCAAACATTGATCAAAGTTTGATCAAAATGTTTCCATAGAATATCATTGAAAGTAGCATTGACATTATGACATTGAAATGACATTGATGGTATATTGAAATGACCTTGAAATCGACGCACCGAAATTCCAGACTTTCTGTCTCATATTGAAATGACATTGAAATGATTTCAAGGTAACAGTTTACATCTCTCAACTGCGGCAAGCCTTTGAACTCAGATTCCCGCCGAGAACTGGCTTTTGTTAATGGCCAAGTCGCTATGTGATTGACAGGGCAGTGGATGGAGCTTGCTTGACTTTATGGATGGACAGCGATTGGTTTTACATGGCATGTGGTAGTGTCACAGACTGAGTCTTGTTCTTGTAGGGCAGGGCCTATTATTACACTAACAACTAGTTTCCTTAAATCAGAATCAAGGCCAAAGACCTCCATTGACGTAGCAGCGCGATGGCTGCCGTTGCATTGCATTTGCTTATACAGTAATTGTGTAAATTCGACGAGCTTCCTTCCTGCCCCTGTCTCTAATTATACTAATAAATGTAAATAAAGAAATAAATAAATCCAAGCCCTAGCGCCAGGTGCACCCCCTAACATACCTTCTAAAAATTTGCGTAATTTAATTTTAATACTCTGATAAGGTAATTTTATTGAAAATCTAATTTGTTTTAAAGTAAACTATGTTATGTACATCATTAGTTACGTATTTTTTAATTCAGATTAACGTATTGTAATTATAATTTTTTAAATATTAAAAATCAAATTAGGTTAGTAATACTAATAATTATGCTCATTCATTTTTAATTAATGGAGGGTTTTAACCATCCGGCCGACAAACCACACTTTTGCTCACAGCTCGTTGTAAGACAAAGGCATCAATATAACCCCAGTGATCCCATACCCTCTCTTGTTGTGGACTATTACTATATCATTGTACAAGCTGCGGACCTGCACAGCACACCCCCCCCCCCCCCCCCCCATTATAATGTATTGTAGCCATTAGTATTGTTAGTATCATTAGTACATTACTACCTGCATAGTTCCTTTGCGACTAGGCCAGCTCAGTGCCAGGAGGCCAATCTCTTTGGTTGGCGGCCTCCTGTGGTGTGTGGGTTAGTTAGCTGTCTAATTTCTTGGGAAGACTTTAGTAAATTTCGAAATTTCGGGGAATTCCATTCCACAGCAGATAATTGGTTTTACATGCTGGGGCGGCATAAGCTAAGAGCCATTACACATACACATGCTATGCCTTTACTTTGTTAGTGGTCTGTCGCTGTCGGCACCCCAAGCTAATAATATACAGCAAATAGCACTGAGACCATGACTGACTCCTGTACTCCCTATGACATAATTTGTTGTGACTCGAATCAATTATTTCTCCTTACAAGAAAGCAACGTATTTCCCACTTGTGGCCAGCCAGAAGGCCACAATGTCAACGGATATAATAATACCAAGGGATATTCTCATATTACCCCCCCCCCCCTAACTTAATCTAAACTAAATTAAACTCCACACAGCCCATACCCGCCCTTGCTTTCATTACCACCACACCGCCAAGTGGAGATTCAATTGCGGCTGTTATTTTCTGATAATCACTGTAAATTATTATAACCCAGGCTTAGCCTGGTTTAAATAACGGCTATAGCGTACAAACCTATGGTATGATATGGACGTGGTGTCCTGTGTGCTCTGCAGACATCCTACAGAGCACATGGAGCATTACACACACAGAGAACAGATAGAGAGAGAGAGAGTGAAGGCTGCTTGATTGACACACGGCTCAGTGGGAATCTAGACTTTGAAGTGCAGCGCCTTTGGTAGAACTCAATGGCAGGATTTATAAGCCTGATACATTTCAATATTTGATCAAACTTTGATCAATGTTTGATCAAAGTTTGATCAATGTTTGATCAAAGGAATGCTTTTTGAGAGCGGGACTGTACAACTCCTCAAGGGCACATTATGCTAAGACTTCGGGTCAATTTGTGGGCCGCCCCACATTTTGTATCCATATCTTGGTTGGAAATACTTAGTTGCACTTTATTATCACTAATTATCCAGAAATTACTGTTATGTTAAGTGTAAGAGACCATTTTGACCATAAAATTCGTACAGGTCCCGTACTTTACTTAGCAATGTCCCATACTTTACCACACAAACCACACTGTAAAAAATTAGCAATGCAGCAATTCGTCTTATATTTATATTTTTATTTAAGCTTAATAATACAGCTTTATCCTAAACATCAACTCAACACTGTACCTGCGCACAATTCGCTAAATTTTAGAATTGAAATCATAAAATAAAAAAAACCCTTTCGTACGAATCCGTACTTTACCTTAATTGGACAAGCTGGTGTTTTCTCAAAAGTGACTAAGTCCCGCCATAATCTTAGCGAAATCAAAGCTGATATTCGAAAGTTCAATCCAAGCACAATTTTGTGCACATGTGTGCTGTGGATAACATTGTACAGGCAATCAAAGTTCAAAATTGTGTACGAATGTCCCGTACTTTACTTTGGAATGAGCCTATAGATCAACTTGAAAGGGATACTGAACTTGGGAGAAACGAAATTGTGACAAATATGGAGAATTGGGAAGCCTGGAAGGATCTCATTTCCACTGTAGTAGTAGTATCACAGATTCGGTACACGAAGCTGAAACTGATGGTTATAGCATGCACGGTGTACTAAATTTAGATTCATTACATAAGTCAATACCAGAGGGATTGATAATAGGCCAATGTACAAAAATTGAGAACATTGGATCTATCTTTGAATGATAACAAAAATGAATAGGAAACAATAATTGAGATAGGAGAAAGTAATGTTTCATTGGTTACTGATGTCAATGAGAGACATAATATTATACAGGAGCAAGTTGATCTATCAGATACAGACCTAACCATAGAAGAGAAAGAAAAATTGCTTAATGTACAGCAATTTACTGTATTAAAATAATGCAATGAAGTGCTTCAACTATCAGATGATGAGCTTGGTAGAACGGAATTAGCAGAACATTCAATCGATACTGGTACTAATATTGCAATTAAGAGAACACCTCACACTCTTTAAAACAGTAATTGCCAATGAAATTGACAAAACGGTGAAATTCAGTATTATACAACCATCACAAAGTCCCTTGTCTTCTCCTGTACTATTAGCTAAGAAGTCAGATGGCACTCCACACTTTTGTGTCGATTACAGGAAGCTGAACAGTATCACTGTTAAGGATAACTACCCACTACCACATATTGATGATATATTAGACGATTTACAGCCCTCGAAATATATCTCAACACTTGATTTGGCTACCGGCTATTGACAGATCCCAATGTTATATAGAGACATTTCTAAACCAACATTTAATTGTTGCTCTGGATTTTATGAATTCATAGTACTTGTCTTCGGATTATGTAACGCACCAGCTACTTTCCAACGAACTATGGAGAAATTATTGAACAGCATTTCAACTGAAGAAGATAAACAATTCCATGTATTTATTGATGATATATTAGTAAAATCAATTACATTTACAGAGCGACTGAAACTTGTCTTACAACGGATTAAGAAAGTAAATCTGAAGTTGAAACAAAAGAAATGTAAGTTTAGTCAGATAGAAATAAAATATCTGGAACATGTTATTTCACAAAATGGGATTAGTCCTGTTCCAGCAATAATATCGAAAAAGTTCTAAATTACCCTGAACCTCGAAATATAAAAGAAGAGTGAATGTTTCTTGGATTAACGTATTATTACAGGCGTTTCGTTGAAGGTTACGGAAAAATCGCAAAACCTTTATATAATTTAATCCAAAAAATTACGCTTTTTGTTTGGACAAATTAAACACGGTTAGGATTTTGGGAACTAAATAATCGACTTATCACTACATCGGTTTTACAATACCTGCACTTCAACAAAGAATTTGTACTTGAAACTGATGCAAGTGGCAATGGTTTTACCGCCATACTTTCACAGATTAGCACCATTGACAACAAATTACATCTCATTATTGCTTATGCATCAAAACATATAAACAATGATCAACAGCAATATGATGTACCACACTTGGAGTTGTGGGCTCTAAACTGGACTTGTCAACATTTCCACCATTACTTGTATGGTCGTTTGGTAACAATATTAAATTTTTTATAATATATTGTTTCTACAGAGTGATGCTGGGTTTTAGCACTATTAATTTGACATTTTTTATTGCGATATTAGATTCACTAAAAAATTCCATGAATAAACTTTGCGAGACATTCCTCAACTATTATTTGACAACAAACTGTCTATCTATCTATTTGGAGTAAAAATGTGAAAATTAACATGTATTATGATCAAGTGAGATATTGTTATGATTATAAAAGCTAGTATGTTTGTTTAGTTAATAAAATAATAATAAGGTTATGAAGTCATATTATAAGATTATAAGGTTATCATTCCATAATCGATACGCAAATAGTATGTTACAACTGGAAATACAAGTGTTAATGAATTTTTTTTGGCTTATGAAATTTCTTCAGTAAATGCGAGACTGCTGTAATCATCTAATTTTTAGTAAAGAATAATAAACTTACAGTATATATGTTGAAAACCAAACATCACGCTACAGAAAAAATATTAACTTAAAATTTTTCACAAACTCATTAACTGAAAACAGTATCTAGCATATATCCAACGTTTAATTTTACATTTTTTTTTTTTTTTTTTTAGTCAAAGGTAGATTCACTGACATTGTTCTAGAACTTAATATAAATCTGAGCTAGACATTGAAGCACTATCTTAAGGTAGGTGTGACAATGTGTGAAATATATTTCATGTATTATGATCAAGTGAGATATTGTTGTGATTATAAAAGCTAGTATGTTTGTTTAGTTAATAAAATAATAATAAGGTTATGAAATTTTATTTCTATCTGACTAAACTTACATTTCTTTTGTTTCAACTTCAGATTTACTTTCTTAATCCGTTGTAAGACAAGTTTCAGATGAATCAGGTGCTCTGTAAATGTAATTGATTTTACTAATATACAGTATCATCAATAAATACATGGAATTGTTTATCTTCTTCAGTTGAAATGCCGTTCAATAATTTCTCCATAGTTTGTTGGAAAGTAGCTATTTCCACCTTTACTTGTATGGTCGTTTGGCAACAATATTAAATTTTTTATAATATATTGTTTCTACAGAGTGATGCTGGGTTTTAGCACTACTAATTTGATATTTTTTTTGCGAAATTAGATTCACTGAAAAATTCCATGAATAAACTTTGCGAGACATTCCTCAACTATTCTTTGACAACAAACTGTCTATCTACAGTATTTATTTTGAGTAAAAAATGTGAAAATTAAAATGTAAGCTTTAAAACTGAGTAAGTACTGTTATATTTATTTAAAAATATGAAATTTCGTCAGTAAATGTGAGACTGTTGTAATCAGCTATTTTTTTAGTAAAAAATAATAATCTTACAGTATATATGTTTAAAACCAAACATCACCCTATAGAAACAATATTAACTTATATACTATTTACTTAAAATTCTTCACAAACTTATTAACTGAAAACAGGTTTTCAACATATATACTGTAAGTTTATTATTTTTTACTAAAAAAAATAGATGATTACAGTAGTTTCGCATTTACTGAAGAAATTTCATAAGCCAAAAAAAATTCATTCTTCTTGAAAAGCCATTCATCTTGCCCTCCAATCAATCCCAAGGAGAGAAGCATAGCTGTTCGAAACTGGGTGGCTAAGAACATGTAGGAAAGATTTTAGAATTACACAACCAGTATACACTTCTCAATCTGCTTCCCAAAAGAAGGGAACGGAACATCATAACACTTGAAAGGCTAGCAAGATTAACCAACGCAATCATCGTCGCACCAATTCATTAGATAACCTTCCCTACACAAAGCCTGTTGCTATTGAAATCGGCTGTGACAGTGAAGCACATAATAATACAGTATTAGGCTCAGGCAGCAGTTTATTTATCAAGAACCAAATCCGAGGAATCCAACTATGAATTCCCCGAAGACACGACCAAAGGAAACATCAACAGAGGCACTGAATATGACTCTGACAAAACTCAGCAAAGCTATGACATCATATTAATTCATTGAAACAGCCAGGGTGGAGAGCATCATGCAAAATCCAAAAGAAATTTTGTCGCACCAATTCATTAGATAACCTTCCCTGCACAAAGCCTGTTGCTATTGAAATCGGCTGTGACAGTGAAGCACATAATAATATTAGGCTCAGGCAGCAGTTTATTTATCAAGAACCAAATCCGAGGAATCCCACTATGAATTCCCCGAAAACACAACCAAAGGAAACATCAACAGAGGCAATGAATATGACTCTGACAAAACTCAGCAAAGCTATGACATCATATGAATTCATTGAAACAGCCAGGGCGGAGAGCATCATGCAAAATCCAAAAGAAATTTTTGCTAGGTCCCTAGTGCCACTTGGCTTAGAAAAAGTCCACAACTTCTACAACTGACATATCTTCACCATCAGAGACTGATGAGTATATAACAGTAGATAATATATCAGACAATTCAAATGAAACTGAAATGGATCCTACTTATTCATACAGCATAAAGGAAAAGAAAGGTGAATCCCTACAAGGAAGTCAGGTACCAACAAACATAAGAAAAGACTCTGTAATAATCACAAACCCATCAGTGAAATGTCCCTCTACTCTAGAACAAGTCCTCAAAAACAATGAGACCTGGCAAGAACCAAAAAGATCTGCCAAACCAACCTTCAAATCAAAGATCCAGATGCAGCACAACATTAAGACTGAAAACAAATATAGTGAACTAGATAATGATACCAAAATTACCATACTTCCACAACAACTGACTGATTTCTTGGTGAATCTAAATAATGTTTCCAAAGAAACTGTCAATCTAAGAAAATCACAAGGTAGTAGCAAGAATGAACACAACAACTTTAAGCAACATCAAACGAGATACGAACAAGAAACCCAACGAAGCACCCCTTCCAACAAACGGAAGCAGTAGAAGCAGCACAGATATGAAGCGGAATAATAAAGGGTTTGATCTACACTACAAAACCTCTAGGGATTCATACTGGCACAATAACAATCAAGCCAACTATAATGGTAATCAATATAAATCTATCCTGCAAGATAATAATAGGCATACGGAGTATGTGAGGAACTCTTGGAGACATGTCCCAGAATCATCTCGACACCAAAGTCAAACATACCAGCAGTATCAGAAGAACAGAGTGAGTAGACATGATTATCCACATCAACACTTCCCAAACCCTCATCTAAGAGACCAATCTGAACATACCTCGTACCCCAGTAATGACCAATGTGACATAACCTATGATAACAGGTATTACAACCGATCCAACAGAAGTCATATGGCTAGGAATCGTTTTTAAGCTGGCTCCGAGTATCACAACTGGAGACCTAAATTTCAAAAATGCTGGAAATACGAGTAATATTTTGCAGAGAAGTGAAATCAGTCTTACTCAGTTTTTAAGACTTGCATTTTAATTTTCACATTTTTTACTCAAAATAGATAGATAGACAATTTGTTGTCAAAGAATAGTTAAGGAATGTCTCGCAAAGTTTATTCATGGGATTTTTCAGTGAATCTAATTTCGCAATAAAAAAATTTCAAATTAATAGTGCTAAAACCCAGCATCACTCTGTAGAACAAATATATTATAAAAAATGTAATATACTATATTAACACTGACACATTGACTTACCTATACATAGTTGCAACACTACAGTGTATACATGAGACATTGTTTCATAATGTTACATATCGAATAACACTATTACTGCTATATCTAGCACATACTCACAACAATCAATACCCTACATCTAAACATTAATTATCATTCCATCTTATATTCAAACGTAATTAACCTGTCAATATTGTACTGATAATGTATGTAGAACAAGTAAATTATTATTATTAGTTAGATGTATTTCGTATTAATTAATATGCATTTTATGCTATCGAAATCATTAGAATAATTGGATCTCGTTGGTAACATATGCTATAGTATAGAATTCAATGAACAATAATTTATAATTGATACTACCACAAGCTATTTGTAAACATCTGCGACCAGTTATGATGAATAAATCGATATTGAATAATTATTACTTGGCATTCAACAGCTATAACTCGGATATTTATCGCCTTTTTCTCTCGAGGTTGGGTGGAAGAGTGGGTGACGAGTTGTGAGGAGTTATAACAGTCCCGAGTTCGAACCCGGTTGAATATTTTGTTATCTGAAAAATTGCGAAATTAAATTTAGTTACTGGTGAAAAATAGTAGAAGTTACCTGTAGACACCTCTAGCGTCTGTAAAATAAAGGTTGGTAAATATGAAAATACTGGTTGCTGAAAAATAGCGATTTGAAAAATAGTAGACGTTACCTGTAGACACTCGTAGCACCTGTAAAATAAAGGTTGGTAAATATGAAAATACTGGTTGCTGAAAAATTGCGATTTGAAAAATAGTAGAAGTTACCTGATGCTAAGTGTAGACACTCGAACACCTGTAAAATAAAGGCTTATGATTGGATGCAGTACTAGAGTTGGGGGACTAATAACGCCTCTAGCGGAATAAGCGGGAACTTGAGAAGTTACCATGGTTACGGATGAAATGCTGACATCTGATTGGTTGAAATAATAACGACCACCGCAAAAGGTTGAAATGGTGGCTTCTGATTGGCTGCAGTACTAGAAATGGATGGTAATGATGGGCTACGGGTGACCATGTGCCCGTGTCATAGCATTGTATACTACTTAGATAACAGTTATACGTCTCTATGACCAAAGCCTACTAATGTTTGGCTAAAGCCTGAAACACAGAGATTCCAAAGCCGGTCTTCTGGCTGTGGACAAAATACCCATACTGACTGAATTGCATGAGTTTCTGTATACAATCTCCAACACAGAGTGAAAACCGCTCTGATTGGTCGACCAAACAAAGAACGAACAAAGAACAAAGAAAAAGTTACACGTGGACACAGCTGATAGATGTCGTCATCGGAGTTCCGATGTTTAGAGTATTTGGCTTATTGCGACATAAAAGCGCTAGTTATGTCCGCTAAAGTACACATACAGAAGAAATGGCTTTTTATGTCCACTAAAACACTGGTACAGTAAGGAAACGGCTTTTTATGTCCGTTAAAACAACTACAGAGTACTTTGCGGGGAAAATAACCAGCTAATTCCGCAAAAGCCTTTACACCGCTCCCAGAAAATGGGATTTAATTCTATAAAATATAAAAAATCACAGTTTCTAAAATATAAAAATACTCTAAACAGTTAGTCTTTCTTACGCGGACGGCGTTTACGCAGTTTTTTGAGGCTAGCAAGAGTCCTTTTCTCTTTGGGGCGAGCCACTTTACTAGGAGGGCTATAACTCCTGGGTAAAGGGTGCAATACAATTGCATCGGAAGGTTTAGGGTTATGGTCGATGTCTCGTCCATTTCGATATGCTTCTCCTCGAGCTGATTTTCATCCGCTTATCGTTGGATGCGTTCGTCCAAAAACTCTTGCTGAGAATAGGGTCGTCTAAGTTCGATATCTTCTTAGAGATTCTGGATTTCCTGATCGAACTGAGATAAAGCTAATTAGTTTACCGCTTGGACTTGCTGCTGCAATTTACGTTTCTCTAAACAATTATAGGTTCCTTTTCCGATCTTTTGACGAATAGTGTCCAACGCGTTTCGTACAACTCTCTTCTCCGCCTCGGTGACAGGTTGTATCGGGTTAAACCGGGACGATGATAAGGTTGAATGGCGATATTAGATGTCCGCGTCCCAATCCGATGGCGAATATTTAGGGAGCCCACAACCGGAGTGCCACTGACCAACTGTTTGTGTAACACTAGATCTTCGAACAGCGAGCACAGTCCGGGAGGATCCGTGATACCACCAGGACCAAGAGTCCGAGGTCTAACTAGGGAACGAGGAGGTCTGACCGAGTATTCCGGAACTCCGATCATAGGTTTATTTAAGGATCGTTTGAATCGAGCGAGCGTAGGTGATACATCGAACAAGTTTCGCTCGAAACTCCCATAAATATAGCGAGTAAAACCGTGTTTAAAGCAACGTCTCCGCGGATGTTTATGTCTTTCCGTTTGTTGGTTGGGTCTTGGGCATTCATCGCAATAATACCAAAGACACACATCTTGTAGGGGAAACGCTGGTGATATTTATTCGGTTTTACAACGTTTCTCTCAAGAATTCCAAATATACGTTGGAATCGCTGCGTTTATCCGGCTCTTCAACGTCTTCCCTTTCGAGTCTGTTTCGAATAGAATTCTCGTGTTCTATTCTCGGTTTATCGTTCCGACTCCACTGGGTATGATATTTAAATAAAACCATTTCCCTTTCGGTGTCTACATCGTCCGTATCGTGTAAATCGATAGGATGGCCAGTAGTTAAGAAGTCCATATACGTACCATTACGATGCGTATAGCGAGCGGTGAATTTTCTATAGTCCAATTCACGCGTAAGTTGCTCCTGGGACATTGGCGGTTCGATATAATGACCATCGTCCTCCGTAGTAGTTGGACCAGCGTCGCCGCGTATCAAGCTATCAACAAACGCTTGTAAAGGTAGAGTATATCGCTCCCTGATACCAAGATCATCTTCTATCAACTCAGTCATATCTGCTATATGAGTTTATCAATATTATAATGTGTTTATATTTAGGCTAGCGGGCGTCGCTGCCTACCCCTCTCTGCCCCCGGACAGTGCAAGATCCTCAGCGCTGGTGTTCTTTCGCCGATGTGCCTATCGCCAACGTAGTAGCTGCACAACGACCACAACAACCAGCGCGAGTCACTCCACCGTCCGTCCCAAAGGCTTAGATTTACTTCAGGTTCTTACTGGAGAGTTAGGGCTACTTTCACAATTGCGACTCGCTACTGTAAACACACTTTAGTAGTAACATTCACCTATAAACGCACAAATTCCACACAACGTCACAAACCGCACACATTCGGGCCATTTGTACGTTAGTCAAGTGCCTTCCAGAATGTCACGTTATTATTGGGTATCTTTGGATACTAGCAGTGTGCTATTCATTCCTTATGCTATTCAATGGGGCAAGCCTTTATTGTTCTTTTAACTCACTTCTAATTCTAGCGTGGTTGTTGCCATGGTGACATTATGGAAAGCTAGCAGTAGAATTAGGGTAGTTCTCATGCATACAGATCTGGGATGCTATTTAATAGTAATTCTTTAATTGTCAATATTCCTCTTTATACATGATTTTATGAATTTTATCGGCTATTGACTATATATTGGAGATTCTCGCACACTAATACACTTAATAAGGTGAATCTCCGCTCCCATGATCTCTTAATTAATGGAATTTTGGGAATGTTATAAATTGTATAAAAATGACAATTTATCAAATTCATTAAAAGATATGAATTTAAATTTATTCCCGTAAATTTTATTATTTAATATTAAAATAGACACAATTTTATTCCAGAACATATCTGGGGACTGGGATCCTTGATTCTAGGAAATTTGTTCTTTTAAGAGTATCGGTAAGTGCTACGATATCTTAATTGATCTTAATTGATATCTTAAAGGATCTAAATTTTGACAGATTTTAATTTATAGATTTTCTAGAGTTTACTTGTAAGTAGTTACTCTATTGTATCTATTTGACAGATTTTATAAATATTAATAATTAATATTTAAGATGGGCACCGGTTTATTCCAGAACATGTCTGGGGACGTTAACCATTGATTCTAGAATTTTGTCTTTCAAGTATATCGGTGGGTGCCGCGATATCTTAATCGACTAGAATTACAGATGGTCAAAGGTTTTAACAGATTTATTTTGCGTTATACGCTACTGTTAAAGGGACATCACGCTACTATATGTATTATTTAATATACGGTATGAGAGCAATATCGCATGAAGCAATGTCAGTGAGAAGAGGCAAGTCGTTTCCAAGGTCTACCCAGAGCTTGGTTTAGCCGAGACACGAGGATCTGAATTTTGCATTCCTAATACTCTACTTACCAATAATACTTGAATATAGTAGGAGCTTTATTGTACTTTAAAAAGTACGGATATTTCATCATTTCATCTTACTGTAGTCACGTATTTATAATGTAATACGGACAGTAAGGAAAGAGAAAAATAATTATTTCTCGCCGTCGCACTAAATATATAATATATAAGTAATTAAGTAATAAACGCGAGTATATATTGCACTAATCTACTAAATAATCGCTAAAATAACATTCTACTAAATAAAATTAAAGAAAACGATTATAATAAAATTACATAATAATACATACATAAATATAAAAATAATAAAACAAATATAAAATAATATAGTCACACACCCACTCCAGACGCTGTTACGTTGGGGAGTCCCTAGATGTTTGTTGGATTAGGGAGGTGGTCGTGGGAAGAGTATCTTGGATTCCATAGTTTCTGGATAGTTCTCTGTCTCTTTCCAGTAAACATAAACAACCAACTGGGCGATTGAGCTGCTGTGTCTCGAAGACAATTCCAGGTTTCCTCTTCGTCCTGGAATAGTGACGATAGAAACATCGCTTCAAATACACGACGGCCTTACAAAGCCGATTCCAGGATCTATAGTGGTCCATCGCTCCCGGCAGGAGAGGTGAGAGTCCCGGCGAGACGTCTGGTGTTCCAGATCTCCAGTCTCTCTCTCTGATCTCCACAACAGATCGGTTCGCGGTGGGTGAGTTTAGATCCACAGCATCGTCCCTGGCAATGTGTAATACAGACAGATCTATCACGGGTTTAAATAACCTTGATTTACTCGTCCGGGTTTTAGGTTTGACTTTCTCCGCTCCCTTGGCTTGTCTATTCTCAGCCGTGGTAAGATGGGGAGGCCATTCATCTTCTTTACTTAGGAAGTCGGGTCCACCTAACCAGTCTGGAGTATCTGTCAGTTCTTGAGGAGTTGCTCCTCTGGAAGCGATGTCGGCTAGATTAATCGTCTCGGGGCAATATCTCCATTAGAGTTAATATCGTCATTATCTGAGGAGTATGATGTTCCCTCAGTTGGGTCGTCCACCTCACTGCTCTCCGCTTCCCATTCACTTACTTGGTATACCCGTTCTTTTGGTAACCTTTCCATGAGAGTTCTACGGGAAGGGCCAGTAAAGTACCAACCTACTCTAGTTCTTCCCGCATAGGCTTGTAGTGGTTGCGGTTGAGCAGGCTGTTTCTCCAATGTCTCAAGCGCCTCATGCGCATTTTGGCCGATGAGTATTTGCACTCCAGGGTAATCTGTGTTGAATCTAGGTATATTAAGCCGCTGGGTGAAATCGTCCTCATCCCAGTTATAAGGTTCTACTTGGCTGGTAGCGAAGTTCTTTATCGCCACCATTTTTACTGACCTTATGCTGTGTTCTCCTAGTTCATCCTGGGGGGTGGACAACGCACCTACATAATAATCCGCTATTACTGTAGATTTCCAAACCTGCATAATTCCTGACATGTTTAACTTAGTTCGGAACTTGGGTTGTCCAGCAAAGATGTCTTCGGCTAGTTCTTTGTCGATGAATGTTCCTGTGCTACCGGAGTCAAGGAGGGCGTTCACTATATAACTCCTTTTAGGTCCGTGGACCCTCAACTGCACTATGGGAAATTCTCGGATTCCTACATTGGAAGTTGGTGCTTTCCAAGATGGTTGTCGGTCAGAAGTAGTTAGGGGGAGCTCGCTGTCGGTGTCCTTTTCATACGTAAGTGCTCGATACACTGCGGTATTTATCAGGTAACAGGATTCGTTTTCGTCGGAGAATTCGTCCGTATAGAATCCTTCCATCTCAGAACTTTGGTCAGTGTCGTTCACATCACTGAATTGGACATGTAGTTCGGACTCACTTACCTGACTCGGGCTGTTTCGTTCGAATTCAGTGTGCAACAAGATATGATGTTTTGCGCCGCACTTTGCACACCTTGCGTCGGAGTAACAGGTTCGCCGTTGGAGTCCTCGTCTGAGGCAATTATAACACAACCGCTTATCCCACATGACTTCACGTCTATCCTTTAGTGATTTCCTTAGGAATTCATCACACACATTCAAACGGTGGGGCCCGTCACACAGCGCACATTTCGGTTTGATGTTACTTACCTTACTTTGAGTAACGTTGTGCACACTCGTTCTTTCTTCGGGCTTTCTTACATGAATTCTCTTAGGAGACGTAGGAGGAGTTTTTCTTACCTGTTCTCTCCTGTCATTGGTTCGAGACTTGAATTTACTTACGTCCTTAGGCGCTTTGTTGTCATAGTAAGATCTTTCAGTGTCTTTCCCGCTGTCTTCCTCTTGAGAAGCCTGGCTTTCGCCGTCGTCTGTATAACACACTGGTATTACCTTTCTCCTAGAAACGGGTTTCTCACTTACCTTATTTTCCGGTGTCTTCTCTCTGGACTGTTTTAGGAGCTGTAATTTTACCTCTCCATCTAAGAATGACATGAGATCAGCCATGGTAGGGTCTCTTCGTTGTTGTTCCATCATATATAACACTTTCTTGTCCCAGCGTGTACCTACTCCACCCTTGGGCAAAGTAGATGCTAAGGCTCCTACAACCATAGAATTCTGGTATTCATGAGACTTACCTAACCAATCTAGTTGTCTACAGATCTCCTGAATCTCGTCGGAAAACTCTATAATCCCGCTGCTAATGAACTTTCGGGGCGCTACCAATTTTGCATACAAATACCTAGCTATGTTATTCCTATTACCATACCTGATGTTTAGGGTATCCCAAACTTGTCTTAATCCATCTGGATGTCCAATAAACTTTAACGCCATTAACTTGGGAGATCCTTCCAAGCACTCGATGAGGAATCTAAGTTTCTCTCCGTTAGATAGCACAGAGTTCTGTATGTTATCTTTGTAATATTCATTAAAAGGTAACCATTTCATCTCATCTCCATTGAACTTGACGATCTCTCCCACCTTTACCGCTTGACGGGCTTCGGTTCTAGCCATTTGACGCGTAAAACTTTCTTGGGCCATCGTGTTATTTAATATCGAGTTATCGGTATATAAATTTCTCGGATTATTATCAAGTCTATATGGAATATCATTGTCAACAGGTTTATAATTACCCTTAATAGGGTTTACTATAGGAGTTTCCACTTCACTAGCAGTATAGATGCGTGTAGGCTCCACACCTTGCGCATGAAATACTTCAGACCTAACAGGTTGACACATTGTTACAGGGGGTGGTGGTATACCCTTTTGGAGATTTACTAGTTTGTCGCGTTCTAACGCAATACTTTGCTGCACTTCTTGCAACTCTAACCTACCCTCTCTAATTGTTCCCTTTAACTGCTGCACAGTCTCCCCCATCTCCTGGACCTGCTGAGAGGAGCAAGAACGGTGTTCCCTCAGCTGCCCGAGCAGGAGACCCATCTCCCGTCGTCCCTCATCTACCCACTCGACCGCCGAAGCGGGAGGCGCCAACGTTGTAGCGGGCGGACGAGGGACAACGGGCGACAAATCATTAATATTTCGCTCGGAGTCCAGGACATGAACATTTTCAGGGGTGGTTCTGTGGGGCACAGGTAGCTTAGTGCTGTGCAGAGGGAATTTAGAGGTAGGTTCAGGGAGTACAGGTGTCTCTATCACCGAAGGGGTGGCTTCGAGAACAGGCCTAATTATTTCAGGCTCATCTACTATAGTAGGGAGTCTTTCTATTTTAATTATTTGGTCTGTGGGTTCTGTACTACCTAAGTCTGTGTTAGTTAGTTGCCTTCTAACAGCTGGGGGCAAATCAGGCAATTTCTGACGGTGGGACATTCTTCTACGCCTACTTAGACGAGATCTATTTCCTCCGCCTTCAGGATCGGTGGTATCGCCTTCATCAGATGATGTATATCCCTGTCTTTTGGGAGTAGATCGACTCATCATCTGCATTTGACTAGCTGTTAACTGTTTATTTATGCAGTCTTGATTCTCTTGAATATTTTCCAACTCTAGTTGGGCGATCTCTTCAGACGCTCTCCGTTCTGCTTCTGCCGCTGCCACTGCCGCTTTTCTTTCCACTTCGGCTCGCTTTTCTTTCCGCTTCTGCCTCTGCCGCTGCCGCTTTTCTTTCCACCTCTACCGCCTTTCTTTCCGCTTCTGCCGCTGCCACTGCTGCTGCCACTGCCGCTGTCTTTCTGTCTTCTATACGTTTTTTCTTGACTTGTTCTTCTTGGACTCTAGCGATGCGGAGGCGTTCATCAAATTTAGCTTGGTTCGCAGCTATCATATCCGCATCGATTGCGTCCAACACAAGCTTGGCTCCTTCACTATTAGGGCGAAGTCCAGACAGCCGTCTCCTCAACTCTTCGTCACCTACAAATCGTTGATAGTCTGACAGATAGATGTCAATAGCATCCCTCTCATGCGGTTTCTCTGCCGTCGCTTCACTTTCCACTTGGGAAAATGTAGCGTCTGTTGATTCTCCATGGGTTGAGCGCTCAGCCAGCTGAGATTTCCACTGGGCAGTTCCTTGAACTTGGAGACTCACCCGCTGAAACCAAGTCTTTACGGCAACTTGCAACGACGTGTCTTGTCTTCTTTTCGAAGCCTCCTCAAAGGCCGATAAGATTAGTCTGATTCGTAGAATTCTTTCTCTAACTTGATAAAGCAGCTCTCCCTGCTCTTGAGGTCCTTGGGGTTGTCGAAACAGTTGTTCCTTTAATCGCTCCATAGAGCTGAAGAATCCCTGTACGTATCCTGCTGCTGACCTCTTCCACACAGCTGGATCGCTGGTTTCTTTTGTCACTCCCATCCTGTGTATGTCTTCCCAGGCAGCTTCCGATAAGTCAAACGGGAGTCCGGGTCCGGGGAAGTTCCATTGCGACTCGACAATAGACTTCAGTTCTTCCCTTGTGTATCCCGCATAACTATCCTTGGTCGATCGCTTACTTCTCGCCCAATCAATCTGGTGTTCCTCCACCGCAATCAATACCCTAGTGAGTACGGCTGCAGGAAGGATGAGAAGGGGATCCGAATAAACCGCATCTGCCATCTTAGCTCCGCGCTCGGGTGTCAGCTCTACAGTATCCGCACTACTGGAGCTGTCGGGCCGCTGAGAAATAAGTTCTCGGCTCGAGTGTTGCTGCTGTTCCGCTGCTTCTTGGTCCCGCTTGACCTGAGCTCGAGTGCCTATGATAGACCTACGGTGTTGGACTAGCCTAGGGTCTGATATTACTACTGGAGGGATGATCTTTCTTACAGTAGGAGGTGAATTGAACTTCGGTCTCACACGTTCCACACTCCTGTCTGGGTCACAGATGGTTGTATCTAGGAGACTGTCTGACAGGTTTTGCTTTGTGTCAGACATGTTTGTTTGTACAGTTGAATGCCTACTGCTATATTACAGTTTAAGCAAGTCTAGTAATTCAGTATCACCGTTAGCCTAGTAATTAATTACCGATATCGTTACTCTATGTAACGTGATATATATACAATATATTAGAATACCGGTATACACTTATAGTTATATATAAGTATTATTACAGACTAGGTTTGTCACAGAATACCGGTATATAATTTCAGCACAAATATATATAAATATATAATAGGCCTATCGTGAATACCGGTATACAGCTTACACTTATAGTATATATATAAGTATTATTACAGACTAGAATTAATTACAGAATACCGGTATAATTTCAGCCTAAATTTATAGAAATAAATATAATAAGCCTATCGTAAATACCGGTATGTCAATTATTTTAGAATAATTGAATTTCTGAATTTTAGGGGTTACTTGGTTACTTTACTTTACTTGATTACCGTTATTTAAGCAGTAGTCCAACTGATATTAAGACCTAATTGATGTATGACAGGCCTACTATTTATAAATCGGTTTGAGTTGATTTATAATATATATATACCCGTATAATGGGTTTTGTCAATATTTGAAATAAATGTTATTATTTCTGGGAAGGAGTCACTACACAGAAGCTGTGCGCTCTCAGTGAAGTGCTACTTGTTGGACACTAAAACAAATAATTCTAATTTACCTAAGTTACTTAATACTACAAATTACGTACAATTCGGGGTGAGATTACAATCTCTAAATAAACACAAAAATTTACACGTACGAATTTTTAGGGTAATTTTACAAGAAGTCTACAAACCAGCCTAACAAAGGGTTAGAATATCTGGTTATTACAACGGACAGGGTACTACGGTATTTGAAAATAACAAAGCAGTAGTAAATATACTGCATTGTCCAGATAGGAAAAATACCACCGTCTGACGACTTATAGCCGTAGCGCTATAAGTACTATGTTATGTTTCACGGAGTGTTCCTACCTAGAAGTTAATTACCGCGGTCTACCAGAACCAACGTGCCTATTAACCACTTTACAACACAAATATACTGCCTACACACTAATTACCTTCGGAAAGTATTGTACACTAAACCCTAAATTAGGTACAAGTACTTATATAACAAATAACCAGCAGTTAGAAATACTTGTACAGCTAAAGGAACCACGGTATCTGCTGGAGTGACCGGGGCACAAAATCACCAGTCTTTACCTACGCCAAGCAGCCCTGATGTAGTACCGGGGTTAATTTAACTATAACGGTATGTATAACAAGCACAATTACTGTAGGAATAAACTTGGGGTTGTGAATGTTGCGAATAATCGCATAAACTCTGAATAATAAATATTACGCTACGCGTACAGACTACTCAAACGAAATACAGACCAAACGCTGGCAGACTACTATCAGGCCCAAACAAACTACAGTATATGCAGACTCCGAAATGGTTAGTTAGTATGCGTTCTAACCGAGTAGTACGAATTATTCTTTCGAGGGGATTTACCTCACAGCACTGGAAGCCCCTACGTTCCTAACTGGTACTTTATCGGACATACACTCTACACACACTACAATCTCTTCAGACTTAACAACAGTCAGACAACAGTCCAGCCCACAAATTATCTGTACAATCTGAGCAGGCTTACACGTCTTCTGCTCAATATTAACTTTCAAATAAATAAAACTGACAGAAATAGGCCTAAGTAAAATCCCAATAAAAACCAGGCGTCCCCGATTACTTATTAAGACCTACCGGTATATAATTATCAAAATCGAATAATACTGCTGTACCTGTACTGCTGTAAGTACCGGTTCGGGTGGTTAGGTAGTTAGGCCTACTGGGTACCGGTTGACCGGTACTTCAGCTTTATTGCCTACTGCAATACAGAAGCAATAACTGTTATTGTTCGCGCTTTCAGACCTTTAGCAGTTTAACCTGCCAAATTTAGATGTCTTCTAGATTATAAATCGACTTTAGCCTATGACGAGTATTTGATACACTACATTAGCCGAAGCCAGTCTATGCGCGACCATTCACCCGCTGGATATACCCGGGAGACTGGATTCGGAAGCTTTGACCTTATTGCGGTGTAGGCCTACTGTATTATTCGACTGATCGTTAATATATAATCTCTGACCAATATTATTCACTTTCGGGAAATATTAACAGTTCCTTTAGGACATGGCGCTCTAAATATGTAAACAGAGTTATGACTTACACGAGACACAACGGGATGGCTATGGATTCACGTATAAAGCGTATTCTTTAGGAGATGCTTTGTTATCAGTCACAATCATGCACACTACCGCACAATGCTGCACACCGATCTGCCGACCTTCACTAATTTTAGTCACATATAAAGAGAACAACAACCGACTCCTGTAGTGCCTATGAAATAGCATTAGATTCACTCCAAAACCAATATAATGTAAGTCGCAATTGTTATATGTAACCGGTCTCTCTAACCTTCAGTATATCAAGAAGATTGGGGTTTCTGATTATTGATCGATATTATCCAAATATAACAATATTCCACCAACTGATATAATTAATAATCGACAGTAAATAGCAGTAAAAATGCGGTGTTTGTAGTTGACAATATGATTTAACACACTGACTTGTGATTAGTTTGTGTTGCGATTGATTAGATAACAGTTATACGTCTCTATGACCAAAGCCTACTAATGTTTGGCTAAAGCCTGAAACACAGAGATTCCAAAGCCGGTCTTCTGGCTGTGGACAAAATACCCATACTGACTGAATTGCATGAGTTTCTGTATACAATCTCCAACACAGAGTGAAAACCGCTCTGATTGGTCGACCGAACAAAGAACGAACAAAGAACAAAGAAAAAGTTACACGTGGACACAGCTGATAGATGTCATCATCGGAGTTCCGATGTTTAGAGTATTTGGCTTATTGCGACATAAAATCGCTAGTTATGTCCGCTAAAGTACACATACAGAAGAAATGGCTTTTTATGTCCACTAAAACACCGGTACAGTAAGGAAACGGCTTTTTATGTCCGTTAAAACAACTACAGAGTACTTTGCGGGGAAAATAACCAGCTAATTCCGCAAAAGCCTTTACAAGCAGTCAAGTTTTATGAAGAACTGACTGGACTTATTAAGGACATCCCGAAACACAATGTTAAAGTCATTGCTGGTGACCTGAATGCGCAAATTGGCCCAGAAGACATCAAGGGTTACACCTATAACACCAGTTCTAACAGAAATGGGTACTTACTTTTAGACCTAATGGAAGAATGTGAATTGATACCAACAAACAACACATTCGAAAAGAGTAAGGGGAAGCTATGGACCTTTCAATACCCTAATGGAACCAAAGCACAACTGGATTACATCCTTATAAACAAAAAGTGGAGAAATAGCATGATCAACTGCGAGGCATACAGCTCGTTCAACCTAATTGGTTCGGACCACAGAATTGTCACTGCAGAGATCAGACTCAGTTTGAGAGCCAGCAAACCCAGGACAAGCAAGCAAATCAACTATGACTGGGAGAAACTCAGAACTGACAATGCTGTAAGGGATGCTTATACAGTAGAAGTTCAAAACCGCTTTGAAGCACTTCAGTCAATGGATGAAGACCAATCCACCGATTCAATATACCAGAATATAATAACAGCCCACAAGGAATCAGCTAAGAGGCATATCCCCCAGAAACCTAAACGAAAACAGTATGTGCCATGGCAAAACTCTGAGGTTACTTGTAAGAGAGAGGATCAAGATAGCCTACAAAGTTAAAACCGAACAACCAACAACCGAAAACATTAACAAGGTTGAGAAAGCTAAGGACGATCTTAAATTGGCCTACAACATCAGCCAGGAAAAGTAAATACAGGATAAAACTGAAGCAATTACAACTGCTCACATACAGCACCAATCAAGACTTACCTGGCAAACTGTAAATGAGGTATCTGGTCGGAAAAGTTGTGCAAAGGGGCGCCTCAAAGCCGATAGTCCTGAAGAACGTGTTGGGAAGTGGAAAAATCATTTCAGCAACTTGCTTGGGCAGCCACCAAACATCGAGGTCAGCCCTACAAGGAAAATATATGACAAGACACTACCTATAGAAACAGGGGACTTCACACCTGCCGAACTCCAAAGAAGCATTAAAAGCATGTCCAATAATAAAGCGAGTGGATTAGATGAAATCCCAGCGGAGGTATGGAAAACCGGAGTGCTAAATAGACCATTATTGAATGTTTGCAACCGGATGTTAAAAGGGGATAAGCCACCACCAATTTGGACTAAAGGTCAACTAAAGCCTCTCCCCAAGAAAGGAGACCTCGGCATACCAACAAACTATCGTGGGATCTGTCTGCTTGTGGTAGCTGCCAAAATATACAATAAAATGATTTTATATAGGATTAGGCCTCACATAGAGAAACTACTGCGTAAGAGCCAAAACGGATTTCGACCAAGTAGATCAACAATAGCTCAGATACTTGCACTACGGAGACTGATTGAAGGAATTAAGTCAAAGAATCTCCCCGCAGTCATCACTTTTGTGGACTTCAAGAAGGCATTCGACTCCATCCATAGAGGTAAAATGCTTGAAATCCTAAGAGCTTATGGAATACCAGAAGTAATTGTTGCTGGCATTGGATTGTTATATTGTGACACAGAAGCGCAGGTACTCTCACCAGATGGTGAAACTGAGTTTTTCTCAATCCTGGCTGGCGTACTGCAAGGTGACACATTAGCACCATTACTATTTGTAATTGTGCTGGATTACGCAGAAGTAGTAGATATCCGGCAACTACAGTCACAGACACCGACTTTGCGGATGAGATCGCCCTGCTCTCTAATACGCTAGCAGATGCACAGCTTCTACTAAATAAAGTGGAGAGGGCTGCTAAGGAGGTTGGATTGTATATAAATGCTACCAAGACCGAATTCATGACCTTTAATGTTGATGGAAACTTGACAACCATTGATAATAATCAAGTAAGGAAGGTCGATGACTCCCAGTACCTTGGATCATGGATAGAGAGTAGCAAAAAGGACATAGAAGTTAGGAAAGCAAAGGCTTGGGTAGCTCTATCAAAAATGGATACCATCTGGAAATCAGATCTCTCCAGGCACCTGAAGACTAAGTTCTTTCGAGCCACAGTGGAAGGGTATTTTTATACGGGGGTGAGACCTGGACACTGACTAAATCACTTGAACAACGAATTGATGGTTGCTACACAAGACTACTAAGGGCAGCCCTAAACATCAGCTGGAGACAACACATGACAAACGCCGAGCTTTATGGTACAATACCACCTGTATCAACCACCCTCCGTGAACGCAGATTAAGATTCAGTGGGCACTGCTGGCGAAGTAAAGACGAGGTCATACCAGATCTACTTCTCTGGCAACCAACTCATGGAAAGCGTAGTCGTGGACGACCTGCCATAACATATATAGATCAACTTGAAAGGGATACTGAACTTGGGAGAAACGAAATTGCGACAACTATGGAGAATCGGGAAGCCTGGAAGGATCTCATTTCCACTGTCCGAGTTCGCTCGACCTAGTAGTAGTAGTATAATCAAAGCCGTCTAATGTTGGCCAAAGTCTGAAACTTCTAACACAGAAGTACAGAAGAATTTCCAAGCAGTTGTTCTCGCTCAGAAAGGTAAACAAAGACCGTAATGCATTGCGCGGTTTTCCGTAGGCCTCTGTGCAAGATAAAATGAAAATCGCTCTGATTGGCCGAGCCTGAACAAAGAGAGGCTCCACGTGTACAGTAAACCAGCTGACAGATTTCGTCATCGGAGTTTCAGTCTTTTAGAGTATTAGGCGTATTGCGGCAGAAAATGGCTTGTTATGTCCGCTAAAACACCTACAGGGTACATTGCGGAGAAAATGGCTTGTTATGTCCGCTAAAACAACTAAACAGTTCATTGCGGAGAAAAATGACTGGTTATATCCGCAAAAGCTTCAAGCAAAAGCAAAAGTTGAACAACGCGTCCTTTTGGTATCTGGGAATAAGGAATTTGGGATAAACGTTTTTTGTTTATTTCAAATTCACAACAAAGATTATATAAATTAATACTATAGAGTATTACACAGGCAAAATGATCTTTACACGACCTATGTATAGTAAAGCCTATTGTTCAATCTTCCTTGGGAATGCAATATATATAGTAAAGTATGTTAAATCCCCTATGAACCTAATTTCCATCTTACTCAATAGGCAGAGGTACTACTGTAATTACAGTATTATTGGTTTCGCAGTAGCTGACTCTTTCCCCATTCCTTTGTGGTGGTGTGTAGTGTATTGGAACACTAGCAAGGGGGGTAACAGACGTTTCGGTCTAAGACGTTTTGGCCTAGGACGTTTCGGCCCAATGAATGAAATACAAGATTTGCTTGTCGGACGTTTTGGCCCAAAGATTCACTTTACTCCCTTAAATAAGCTATTAATAATAAGTTATTCAATATATTTGTTTTGTAGTTGTTGCGTTCGGTACAAGAGGAGTTGTCAGTGTGAACTGCTCCGACACCTGTTTGAAAGTCGTCAAGATCGAAGTTCTACATTATATTTATAAATAATAACTAATGTAATATTATTATTATTTATTAATATAAATTTACACCATACTGTAACTTAAAACAAAGATAACATATGCTGACAAATTAACCTTAGAATTATGATGATGGGGTTTCCCCCATAAAAAAAACATACGTAATTTAAAATGTGAGTCAATAAATATAGTACATTAAAATACACCGAATTAAAATTATTACTGTATTTTAATGTTGGTCTTAAAAATATAATAGATTAGAAATATTCCATTAAAGGAGCATTGCTAATAATTATGAGACAGGCGGGATGTCATATGGAATGAGATAAAATATATGCGTATTAAATTTAAATTTAGATGAAATGTATGCGCATTAAAAGGACCAGACTGGATGGTATGTGAAGTGAAATAAAATATGTATTGATAAAAGCATTATACGTCGTTATCTATGGGTATAAATCAAAATCATCTATCATCGAAGATAAGAGTTATTGTTTCAACAGATCATTAAGACATAGCTGCAATACACCTGTCCAGCTACAAAAATTATCAATTGAGTAATGTTTAAAATTAATGAAGTATCTCCAAAATATATCGATCAGACGAGATTTAAGCCCTAAATGGTTCGTGAAATTGATTCACTTTGGTAGTACTGTATATTAGCAATGTGGTACTGGAGACTAATAGATTTGTTCTGACTTGCATTTTTTCGGCCGCATAACATAATTGATGGCGAATTGTCTATGGAACCAGAGCACCACTTCCCTAATGTTTATTTTATTTTGAAATAAAGGTAAATTAAATAGCCATTTAACCCTATCCATACCGGGGTACTTTAGACGCTCAAACTCCGGGGGGGGGGGGGGGGGGGGGGACTTTTGGGGACGTAAAGTTTGGAAGCATATAACTTTGTGTTGTGTGATGATATGTATTACTTTAAAGTAAAAAGTTTTAGATACAAAATTTATTTCTCTTTTCAAATATGCCACACACTAATGCTCAAATATAATATTTATATACTATAATTAAGTTTAAATTGATTTTAAATTTATATTAATTTGATTGAATTTTAAATTTCCCTCCTACAATAGTTCAGCAATAATATGACAGTTTCAGAGACAGGTCAGTTTACGTGTCATTTTCATGGTCATAAATAATAATATGAAAATTAATTTTTGTTTTAAGATAAAGAATAATAAATTTTAGGAAAAGTAACGGAATTTCACTTGCAATAAATGTGGTTTGGCTTTGAACCAAGCAATCAAATAAAGTGCGTCTCCAAAAGTCCCCCCCCCCCCGGTATGGATAGGGTTAATGAAAGATACTGTATTTTAAGTGTTTGTATGTTATTGTGAAATAATTATAATTTTAATGAATAGTTATTATCATATCAAACAAGTTAGCCTTTTCATTCAGTTACAGTCATGGGCCGAAACGTCCGATTCGAATCGTCCGGGCCGAAATGTCCGGGCCGAAACGTCCTGGACCTAAACGTCCTAGGCCGAAACGTCTGTATACCTAACAAGGGATCAGCCCAGCCTATCATTGCTAAGACAACGCCCTATCAGAATACGTCATCCCTCATGAGCTGTTACTGTTGGTACCAGTGTAAGAACAAGGAGGCACATACACCTATGCTTATTCCCCAGAAGTTAGTTATTTTCCCAGTTATTTAACCCGCGGGCAGGAAACAACCCGAGGGCGAAGCCCGAGGGTGTTCGTGCCCAAGGGTTAAATAACTGGGAAAATAACTAACTTCTGGGGAATAAGTAAGTTGTTACACATGTACTGTGGTATGCTTTTCGATTATTTTTATCCCTTAACAACTATTTACAGATTCTAAAAGGGCATTGTTTAGGGGGAGAGTTTACAAAATGGGGCTTGGAAAGTTTTGGGGGTGTTTATATTGATTTTGCCCAAGGGCATTGGAAAATTTTCGGTGTGTTTCACTTTAATTCATTAATTGCATAGGTGTTATTTTGCCCAAGGGAATAATAACACCCAAGCTCCAAAGGTAAAACATTAGGCCTACTGTGTCATGTGTGTTGTATAGCTCTATGCTTAATTCATCCAATCGCCGTAAGATTCGATCATCAAAAAAGCACCTGAACTTGTTAGTGAAAATTGATGTCAAACTTATTTAAATGGTTTACATTCTAAAATTCCTATTTTCTTACATTGGCCGCAGGAGTAACTTTGCATAAACTTCAAATTGGATATATAACTAAATTGGCTGAATTAATTGAATAGTATTTTTGGTGGACATGTCATGTATCCACTACCCACAGAAGGGGGGTGTATATCGTTCACATTAAATACATTTATTAGGATAAATAATTATTTAGTACTTAGGAAAATGTTAATTAATTTAATGGTTTTGGAATATATGAAGTTTATTAAGAATATATATTATATGTATATGAATATATATTAATATATATATATTACTTACTATTGAGTTTCGGATTTTGCTCAAACTACGTGGAAAGCTACAAACATTTTCTATTTCGATGCTCTTTCAACACATGTAATAAAGTTTAAAAATTCCACGAAAAATATTTTCACATTTACATTTTTAGCCGGGAAAAGTAAGTTCAATGCAATCCTAGGCCTACTGTATGATTAACTATTATTCCCTAGGGAAAAAAGTAGGTACTTCTTTTTCTCCACATTTTGAGCTATATTTGAGCTAACTAAATAGTAACATTATAAGAATAACATAAATATACCCATAGTAACGGGTTGTTATGCCAGTTTTAAAAGAATGATGTCACTTAGAGTCGACCAACACCTATCTCCGCTCCACAATATCAAAGTATGGTCTAGAAAATGTAGTTTTGACTAAGAACTGCATAAAAGTAAAGTAAAGTTATATTCAAACGTGTAAGAAGAAACACCCGAGGCAACAACCCAAAGGCTCTATTCTCTTGGCTATTATCTGTAACGCAGGGAACAGGAGAAGGCACCACACTACTCCCAAGGTCGAGTACTCTGGTTATCTAACCATATTCTTTACTCCTTAACTCACGACAGGTTGCCATTAGCCTACAGTACAACTGGAAGCTAGCAACAATTTGGCTGTTCTGGGGCTTGAACACCAGACCTTCCGCTAAGAAGACCGGTTAATACCTTTTTTTACTTTACTTTAATATTAAAACGTTTCAATGTCTGTATTAAAAAGGAAAAGGCAGAAAGGGGCGAACGTATTTAAACGACATTCTTAGATATCTTTTTTTAACATTTAGGAGGAAGGAACTGGAGAAACGCCTCACTGCAGTACGAGGTAGTACGGTACCTTGCAGCCTATATAAATACAGGCCAAACTAGACCTACCTGCAGGGCTGCAGGCTGCAGACCTGGTACGGTGCGACTCTGGACTCTGACACTATGTAGGCCTGCTGTACCGGTACAGGGTATCTCTTAATTTGCCGTGGAAATTGAATGTTTAGTCATAGGTCACTGCCGTCAGTATAAGTCGTCAGTATGAGTATGACAATGAGGTGATTAATGAGACATAAATAGGCATTGCTGTCTAGTGGAGCACAGCCCAATAATAATGAAACATGAAATACAAAACGCCCAATAATAATGAAACATGAAGTACAAAACTAGTTGGTGGTCTGAATACCTGATTTACACCTGATGTGACACACAACAGACCTAAGACGTGTACAGCAGCATTACCGGTTCCTATGTTTGTATGTCAGTATGTGGTGTCACGATAAACACTTCACTACTAAGAGGGAACTGAAACCTGCTCCTTGACTAACCTGCATAATCTTGTAACATGTGTTAACTATAGTTTATTGTTTTGGTTCTATCTACCCTCCTATATAGCCTGCTCCTTTATTAAACTGCATAATCTTGTAACATGTGTTAACTATCGTTTATTTTTTTGGTTCTATCTACCCGCCTCTATAACCTGCTTCTTTACTAACCTGCATAATCTTGTAACATGTGTTAACTATCGTCTATTGATTTGGTTCTATCTACCCTCCTCTTTAACCTGCTCCTTTACTAACCTGCATAATCTTGTAACATGTGTTAACTATCGTCTATTGTTTTGGTTCTATCTACCCTCCTCTATAACCTGCTCTTTTATAACCTGCATAATCTTGTAACATGTGTTAACTATCGTCTATTGTTTTGGTTCTATCTACCCTCCTCTATAGCCTGCTCCTTTACTAACCTGCACAATCTTGTAACATGTGTTAACTATCGTCTATTGTTTTGGTTCTATCTGCCCGCCTCTATAACCTGCTTCTTTACTAACCTGCATAATCTTGTAACATGTGTTAACTATCGTTTATTGTTTTGGTTCTATCTACCCGCCTCTATAACCCGCTCCTTTACTAACCTGCATAATCGTGTAACATGTGTTAACTATCGTCTATTGTTTTGGTTCTATCTACCCTCCTCTATAACCTGCTTCTTTACTAACCTGCATATTCTTGTAACATGTGTTAACTATCGTTTATTGTTTTGGTTCTATCTACCCTCCTCTATAGCCTGCTCCTTTACTAACCTGCACAATCTTGTAACATGTGTTAACTATCGTCTATTGTTTTGGTTCTATCTGCCCGCCTCTATAACCTGCTTCTTTACTAACCTGCATAATCTTGTAACATGTGTTAACTATCGTTTATTGTTTTGGTTCTATCTACCCTCCTCTATAGCCTGCTCCTTTACTAACCTGCACAATCTTGTAACATGTGTTAACTATCGTTTATTGTTTTGGTTCTATCTTCCCGCCTCTATAGCCTGCTCATTTACTAACCTGTATAATTTTGTAACATGTGTTAACTATCGTTTATTGTTTTGGTTCTATCTACCCGCCTCTATAACCGGCACCTTTACTAACCTGCATAATCTTGTAACATGTGTTAACTATCGTTTATTGTTTTGGTTCTATCTACCCGCCTCTATAACCCGCTCCTTTACTAACCTGCATAATCGTGTAACATGTGTTAACTATCGTCTATTGTTTTGGTTCTATCTACCCTCCTCTATAACCTGCTCCTTTACTCCTTTACTAACGCGTTGTTCAACTGAGCCCTGTCAGAGGAAAGTGCTAGTGACGCTAGTCGGTGGGGTTGACTTGTTGACAAGAGGCTATTATGAGGCATAATGAGATACGCATTGCGTATCTTCTTCAGTCAACCAATAATGGCCGATCAACAAATAAATACCGATAATCACTAATATAATGGCAGATCCCAAATTCCATATTCCCAAATACCTTATTCCCAAATCCCAAATACCTTAGTCCCAAATACCTTCCTTATTCCCAAATCCCAAATACTTTATTCCCAAATCCCTTATTCCCAAATCCCAAATACCTTAGTCCCATACCTTCCTTATTCCCAAATCCCAAATACTTTATTCCCAAATCCCTTATTCCCAAATCCCAAATACCTTAATCACAAATACCTATTCCCAAACCCCCAAATACCTTAGTCCCAAATACCTTCCTTATTCCCAAATCCCAAATACTTTATTCCCAAATCCCTTATTCCCAAATCCCAAATACCTTAGTCCCATACCTTCCTTATTCCCAAATCCCAAATACTTTATTCCCAAATCCCTTATTCCCAAATCCCAAATACCTTAGTCCCAAATACCTTCCTTATTCCCAAATCCCAAATACTTTATTCCCAAATCCCAAATACCTTAATCACAAATACCTTATTCCCAAACCCCCAAATACCTTATTCCCAAAACTGAACTTTATTTACACTTTAAAACATAATATAAAAGGGGGTGGTGGTGGTTGTTGGGGTGGTGCACCCCAACAAAATTCATGAAATTACTTATTCAAACCTTCTCTATACACAGACGTTTAAACAATGCCAGGAGTGGTTCCCACAAAGGAACGAATTGATTGACAGTCTTTTATGAACCACATTGCAAGCCGGGCCTATCCAGCTTATGTAATTCAGCCCATTAACTCAAGAGGCCAAGCAGCAGACATAGCACATAGGTAGGCCACTTGCCTTCCACGCGGTGTCTCACTCAACCAGAGTAATTACCCATACCTTACAGGTACAGTAATGCTGAGAATGGCCTTTTGGAGGTCAATCTAACTCAAACCGTGGCGCCAGTATAGAGTTTGAGTTAGTTTGAGCAGGGTACGTTATTCTGATTTCTCAAATCTTACCTACCGAAATTATCCGTGGACTATCATTAGTAAAAGGTTTGAGAAATGAAATTCAGACTGAGATAGGGACTGTACCTTCCTTGTCAAATCCCAAATACCTTATTCCAAAATCCCTTATTCCCAAATTCCTTAATCCCAAATCCCATATTCCGTATTTGCGTTCAGTTCCCCCCCCCCCCCCCCCCCCCTGTCTCGTTCATTCAACATGTCAGTAACAGCACTGATCCAGGATCAGTCTCTAATCCAGGATCCCCTTCATATGGGTCATAAATTTTAAATTTTACATTCATCTCATCGATGAGCACAGCAGATCCGTCCACATATTCATATTTCTCACTCTTCCACTTAGCAACTGGAGTTGCAGATGAAGAGCCACACCACCACTCTTGATTCGAATGTACTCTTCAACACTATCTGATTGGCTTCCGCCATTACCTCATCCAGTAGCTTGGCAAGATACATGTTTCTTGCATCATTGCAAACTCGTTCTAATTGGGAAGTGTACTGGTTAATGAAACTTGTAATTTCTGCTGAATTTATAACAAGTTGTTGAAGAGCACTGTATTGCACAGGTTCTGAGCATTTGTGTAGTATACTTACAACACTCGTTGTTTTTGAGATGGTAACACCCCTAAAAAGTAAGAGTCCAGTTCTACAGCAACACCATGGTAATCCTAATGATAATTCAGAAATATGGACTACAGAAACAACTGTATATCATTATAACAACTACAGTATATAGTGTATATTAATAACAACTGTATATCATTATAACAACTACAGTATATAGTGTATATTAATAACAACTGTATATAATTATAACAACTACAGTATATAGTGTATATTAATAACAACTGTATATCATTATAACAACTATATATAATAACAACTATATATATTAATAAATCTTAACTTACTTAATAACAAACTTATTCAACATAATTCTGACAGACAGATACATCCATCTGCCCAAGCTAACCTGTAAATTACGTGGTAAAGTTTTAGAGTACACAGTACACTTGATTATTGTCCACGGCCACTTGAATATCTCCAGTTTCTCTGGAACTGTAAGGTACTTGAACGAACAGCCATATCATCGATCATCTTCTGAATTATTGTTACACTTCCATTTGGACTACCTGCACTACTGTATGTGGCCGCTCGTTGTCGTCAGTTGTTGCCGAATCAGTCCCTTTGTTGAACTTGCAGTGGTAGACTACTATAATTTATAAGTCTACCCCTTTCGTAACCCGTCAGAAATTTAAGAAAGAAATCTGAGTGTTTTAACTTTGATATTTGTCGGCAGAAAATTACCAACCGCTACCCATGGACATGAGCCCCGATTTCCTCCAGCAAGTGAGCTAATCTAGCTTGCGGGTGAACAGGAATTGTTTCATTTGTAATGTTCTGCGAAAGGGTGTTATCGATCGGGGGGTGCAATTCTTCATTGCTGTTGGGTGAGGGGGCGAACATAATAAGGGATGTATTCATTACTAGTAGTGATGGTGAACCCACTCCAGTTTATACAACACTAGTTATTTATAGGTGGTTCTACATTAATAGCATTCACATCACAATCCCTCCGGTAAATTGTCTAGTTCTGAGGCGGGACCTGTCCCAAGATTTCTTGCTGGATGGGGACGGGTGGCGCAACTTGGTCAACCAAAGGGGGAATGTCAGTATTAGGGGCAGCTGCGACTGGGGGATGTTGGACAAATGGTTCGGTATCGATATCTGATTCAGACATGATGTCAAGTTAATGTAATCTCTTCACAAATAGTATGTCGTAACACACAAGAGGTTTCAACTAAGTATTTATTCTGCAAAGTAAATAATTAATCACTAAAGGAGTTATTCTATTTGCGCCACCTAGAGAATGAATAAGTTGACTATTATATTAAGGATACAATATTCTCTGCTCCCGCTGGGTGGCATTATTTCTAATAAATTAAGAAGCGCCTTGCAAAGAAAACGGGAATAATAAGTATCCTCAAAGTAGTTTTACAATTCTTGTTTCACCGCTAGTAGTCGCTGTCTACCATAATCCCAGTAAATGCCGTCCGCTACTGTCTATTCAGTGATGCTATTCAAGAACGTTGGTAGGGACTACCATTCAATAGAAAGGAGTGGGATCGGAATTCCACGAACTGGGCAAGCAATTAGGCCACACAAAGCCAATGGGTATGAGGAATGTCGAACCCCTACTGTATGCTACTATTACATCTCAACACTCAATAGGAGTAAACAGCACTAATAATGACAGGGGAATTTTGTATGTCGCGACTAGGTAAGTCAAACAAAGGAGTTTAGTCTTGTGATTTATAGTAAGTAGATAGCTGAGTTGAAGCCGCTTGGCGACAAACTGTCTGGAACTGTATGTCGCTGTGTGGTGAGATGTGAATTGCCCTGGGGTGGGATTAAATTGCGAGTCGCAATAAATCACTAGTACCTGATTAATGTGCAAGGTTTGTTTATTAATCCTAAGCAAAGAAAGGTGCAATGGCACGAAAAAAGGTATACCGTTATACACGACGTTATATTGAACTTAGATATTAGCTATTATAATAAATTGAGCTATTACTGTATAAAAAAAGTAGGTCCTTCCTAAATTTCAGAATATTATTATATTGTTATATAATAAAAACTATTTACATACGGTAAAATTGCACATCAGTAAAATTGTAATATAATAAATGATATACAATACTTTGTGTAGTATTTTGCTGATCAGAGTGGCCTGTAACACAAGTAAGTTACTTAGTTGTTACACGAACGAACATTGGTAGTGGGTGTAAATTAAGCCACAAAACTGTAAAGTTATGGGATCAAACACTGAAAAGTTATGTAGCCTACAGGTTACTCAGTAACATGCGCTCTCTCTTTTGATGTTCATAAAGAGAGAGTGTAATATTATGGGTTTGTTCAGAAGTGGAAAAAATGAGAAAGCGCATCACCGGGGGTTGAACCAGCGCTATACGCACGTTTCGGCCTAACAGGCCTCATCAGTAGCGCTAACCAGCTCAGCCACTAGCCCCTGACACTCGCAGTCCCACCTAATCCACTTCTATTGAACGGGCAGTCTTAAGTTGCAAATATTCTATCTCTAACAGCGGACCTAACGGTCTCAAGTATGCTAGAGTGAAACAGGAGGGAAGTACAAATAAATAAATATTCAGCTCGGTATTGCTGCCAGGTGATATTAATTAAATAAATAAAATAGCTTCTTTCCCCACAGCGATGTTCCGATCTACTTGCCCATCTGGTGCTCCATGTTCGGTGGTAAAATATCGGTGGCAAACTGGGCACCGCCACTTCCCCTTTATAGCTACATTTGGCCCCAAACCAAATTATATCAATTTCGTTTCGGCTCTAAGCATTCTTGCCGCTAAAATACTACTGTCTTTCTGAGCCTGATGGTGGTGTCGTTGGTAATTCTTCAATGCCCTCTGTGAGTACAGCTGGGGCGATATTTACCTCAGGGACAGGTGGTTCACGATGAAAGGCTGTTGTAGCAGCTCTTGATGTCCCCTGGACACGAGTTACCCGAAGTCATTGATCTATGTCAGCGGAATGTTTATTCTCAGTTCCATAATTAGACGCCAGGCTTTGCTTCTTCTGCCTGTCAAGTAACCAGTTCTTTGCTAAAGCAGAAGAAACTGGAAACAAGGTAGTCGGAACCTTGTCTCTTATGGCAGCCTGGGTACATTCTTCAAAAGTCTTTTGGTACATTGACATAGACTTATCGACCATGGCTCTACCTGATACAGTTGCCGGAATAGATTGACATATACTAAGCCATATTTCCTCCATTTGGTGGAAATTTGGTGGAGTCGTTTGACCAGTACCAACCCGATTCCGGCTCTGCTGTACATTTCTCATTGAGGCCTTGCCGACAGCGACTGGCGCAGGATCCATCTGCCACTTAAATGTTGGAGGTGGAGGGGTGGGGGGGGGGGGGGGGTTCCTGTAGGTAGTAATGTGATTGTAGGGACACTAATAGGTGTGGTTTGTACATTAGGTGACAGGTCACTGTGAGTAATTTGTACAGTAGGTGTCTCACCAGTAGTTGTTTGTACAGTACAGTATGTGTTTCGTCAGTTTTTTTTATATAGTTGGTGTTTCGCCAGTGTAGTTGTTTGTACAGTAGGTGTTTTGTCAGTAATTGTTTGTAAAGTTGGTGTTTCGTCAGTAGTTGTTTGTATAGTTGACGCAACTTTTATAACTAACTTGTATTTATGACACATTGATGACTCATTGCTGGGTCTGCTGTGATAAGTCAAATGTATACAGAGTACAGCAGGGTGGCAGGCTGGTAATCAATAACCAAGCCTTGACCTGGTGGCACCTATTACCAGTACAAGTAAACCACATAATGGACTCTATAGTATGTGCTTGGCTTCCCAGAGAGAGATAGACACTGGTTGGATATGTACAATACAAGGCCGCTGTCCACTGCGTCAAGATACAATGAAGCAAGTTCTATGCAGCTATGCTTAGATGGAGGGTCACATGCTTTATGATAATATACACCACACAACTCATTATTTACTTGTTTGTTTGATTTAAACAAGAATGCAAATTTGAAATATTAAAAAGGAGCATTCACATATTTTTCGTTAATTTTTTTCCGTAATGAAATACTTAGTTACGTCTGAATTTATTATTAATTCATAGTACAATCCATTCTCAGCATCCAGAAAGTTTTCAACTACAAACAGTTTATGAATTCTAAATTAGCCAATCACAGGCCTCGGTTACTAAGTTGGATTCAAGATGGAATTCCCTAGCTAGCTAAGTAGAACAACCAATCAAACGTGTCTCTGCCTGGGACGTACCTTAGCCCTCTGCCTAGGACGGACCTCTTAGCCTAGGACGCACCTAGGATGCACCTCAGGGCCAACTGTTTTTGGGCTGAGCTACGTCAACCAGTGGGAGTAATAGGAGTAATTATGTACACTAGAAGATTATAAAATCTGGTTTGTCTTAGAAGGTAATATCTAAGTCTCATAATATCTCGAGAACCAGAGAAGCTATTGTAAAACGGTTTTAATTATCGAAATCAGCGAAGAATTTTGATTTAGTAGCAATTAAAAAAAATTGTCAATTTTTTGAACCTGGAACGATACATTCCCCTTAAGCAAATAATAGCAGCAGCCTAGCAGAATATCAATAAAATAACGGATAAATATAATTCAATTATTAACAATTAGACTTAGACATTAGACCAGGACATGTAATATTTGCCAGTCATTAAAACATGACTAGCTCATTAAAGCCCTGCTGTAAGGTGTAATTTTACTGCAGCGCAACATGTACACTGTGAGCCAGCATCCAACCAACCAAGCTATATACAGTCGGGGTCTCAAAGTGCATCTGTTCTTTGAGATTTTCTCAAAGTTTTTCTAAAAGTGTCTAAAAGTCATTACATTACTCCCAACGGCCGCTTTGAATTCTTGTAGACACTTTTAGTTGGGAATCTCAAAGTGATTTCCTGCTTTTAGGCACTTTGAATTCTTTTAGAAATGTCACTTTTAGGCAGTTAGAGGCACTTTGAATTCTTTGAGAAAATAAACTCCGAGGTATTCGTGATTGACAGCTCGTGGTAAGTTAACTGAGAGGCAGAGGCATTCTCGGGGAACAATATCTAGTGGGCAACAATGTGATACTTGTGGACTGGCCAGTTGTTGCCTAGAAGCTATTCCCATTAATTTATCACATTGAGATTCCTGAGGTGATTATGGGATGGGTTTTCGGTCGCAAGTACAAATTGAATTTACGGCGCCCTTTGACAAGCATTCTACGCCCCTACCCCCCCCCCCCCCCCACCCTCCCCTTCTATTTGGAAATAAAGACCATTTAAAAAAGTCTTTCTAAAAAACATTCTTAAAAATCTAATAATACATGAAACATAATTAGTGTAACAAGATTAAATGCTTGACAAAATTGAGTAATTTAATAATAACATAATACAATATAATATTAACAATTAATGTAAGAGACACTGCACTGTAGTATCTCTGTGTATACGCAGTTTCATTATAATGACCTGAAGAAGCCCTGTTTGGAGAAAGCTTGTAATAACTTTTGTCATTCATTTCATTAGTCATCTGAGGTCAACCCGTACTACCTTAATTAACTGTTTAATTAATATGATAACTATGTTGACGAGAGCGCGAGAATTCCTTCTTAAAAACGAAACGAAGAAAGGCTTTCAACTTTCAAGTACGATAGAACGGCTACACTCTTGTGTTGTTTTAACTTAATAGGATATTAAAATAATCCCCTGCCCCTGGCGTTTATATTTGAGCATATTTTAAATGTTTGCCTGATATTCAATTGATGTGTACCGCCTTCTGGCAAAGCGGCACCCAGTTTAAGCTATCAATCACAGCTAGCGAGTAGCGACCCACGGACGGCGACCTTCAAACAAACAGGTGCAGAGCCGGAAAGAACTGTCGTAGGCTTTGCTTGGCTTGTGGTACCAATTGATTACATAATAGATTTTGGCAGACTGGGCGGTCGCTCTGACCATATGTATTGCGCACCAACAATGCCTAAAACATCTATGGGAACAGCCAATTAGTGAGCTCGTATCATTTCTATTTATTCCTGCCTCCATCTTTATTCTTTACTTTGTATAACACAATTTACAGTGCGGCAAAGAAGGGCTTGTTGACCATTGAAATGCATTGGTAAAGGAATTCGGCGTTCACATTCCTGAGGCCCTGTGGGCTAAACAAATTTAAACAGTACTATACATTAATATAGATAGGGCAACAGACAAACTGTCTAAGACACAAATACCAACACATTCCGATAGGCCGCAATTATGGCATCTCTAAAAAGTCAAAATATTAATTAATAAAGCCTCTCTGAAACAATAAAAACACCTACAAAAAAATACTGCAGTAATAAATATTAGTTACTGCAGTAACAAATATTTATTACTGCAGTAATAAATATTTATTACTGCAGTAATAAATATTTATTACGGCAGCAACAAATATTTATTACTGCAGTAACAAATATTTATTACTGCAGTAATCAATATTAATAAATTAATAAATAATTGAATAAAAATTTCTACTGCGGTAACAAATGATTTGTTACTGCAGAAAAAGAAAATTTTTTATTACTGCAGTAATAATTAATTCTTACTTTCAGTGACAAATATTTATTACTGCAGTATTTTTTGGAGGCATATTTATTGTTTTATAGAGGTTTTTTTACTTCTATTTTACCCTTTAGTAGTCAAAGTCAATATACCCCATATCATTGCCAGTCTCAGGCAGGACTGTATGAAATGACTGACAGTACTACTTTGAAATCTTTGAGGACACTTTGTCATGTTCTTGGACTACTTTTAGAACTTTGAAACACTTTTAGTTCTTTGAGAAAATCTCAAAGTGTTAGTGTCCCAATGTTGCAATGGCGTATTGATAAATAAACAACAAAGGTGCAATAGGTAGATATTATATTGCTAAGTTTGATTACAGTTTATTATAGTTATAAAGACACCAGACGAAGGGTTCAGCCCAACTGCCGTACCTATATTCCTACAATACTGAATCAACTGTCTGACAGTAGATCATACCTACTGCAGAACACACGACTGCACAACTACGTACAAGATCACTGAAACATATATATTAACTGATATCCCTATTTTCAGTCTTTACCCAATCAGGCCTAGCCAAGCTAGATACTGTAAAGTATAAACCCGAGTCTAACAACTTCCCACCTTTTCTGTCCAGTGTCGTAATAAAAACCTTTCAACAATAGTATGGTTATGATAATCAAATTAGTTAGAACGTATCCAAAAAAACATCCTACAGTTCAAACAATAATCCTCAAGCCCACCATTAAAATTTAGATGGCAATTAAATCAGTTATAATGTAGCCATAAAATCATCCTTCGTAACTTTCCTTATACTCTTCTTCGTCATAATATCAGCCAGGTTATGAGCTGAAGTAACCAACTGTAATTCCCACTCTTTCCTCATTAGTCCGTCGCGAATTAACGAGAAATCAATGCGTAGTCTCATCTCTGTTGGAGCTCCCTTTTGACCAACTACAGAGTCATATAGTGATTTATTATCAATTACTGCTTTTACAACTGGTTTCTTCCCAAGGATAGATTTAATGATTTCTGCAATATGAACAGCAGCATCTAAAGAATCCACAAGCTGTATCGTTTCAGCCCCCAAAGCACTTCTCGCAACCCTCTATAACTTTGCAGATTTCCAGCTAACAATATTTCCTCCCCAGTAGATAACAAAACCACCCCAGCTAGGAAGATCAAATGAAGCATCAGAATAAACTTCAAGTAGTGCAATTTCATGATCATTTAAGGACTGTAAATTAATTGAAACTTGCTGATGTTTCAGATAACGAACAAGTTTATTGACATCATTCTGAACTGCTGTTGTAATTGGTGCATGCGCTAGAGTTGACAGGCTCCCAACCCAGAATGCAGCATCAGGTCGAATTGATGTAGTAGCCCATGCTATCTTCCCAATTATCTTCCTGAAAGATGTATTATCATTTTTCTCAATATCCACTTGAAGTTCATGAATTCCATCAATGTATTTGTATTGTTGTAGCTCAACACTTCCATCTTTAAATCTTACCTCTATCCCTAACACCTTAATCCACTCCTCATTCAGAGATATCTGCCTTCCAATTGTTAAAGTATTTCCAATATCATGCAAAACAGATAGAAAATGATCATTACCAGCTGCAATAATATCATCAACATGAATTGTAACTAGCCCTATTACGGATCTATTGGTCTCTGCTGTAAAAATAAACAAGCCATCATCACCAGGGCATACCGTACCACCACGGTTTACAATCTCCTCTGACAGTTTTTCATACCACAACCGTGGTGCATCTGGCAGACCATAAACACACTTCCTCAGCTTCCTTATGTAACCAGGATTAATAAGATCATCTGGGAGGACTACATAAATATCACGATTAAGAGGTTTCCCCTGAAGGAATGCAGTTTTCATGTCAAGATATTCAGGGCACCACTTATAAGTAGCCGCTATTATGAATAAAATACGTAATGACAGTTTTGAACAAGTTGGAGAATATGATATTGGGTCATCGCTATCTTGAAACCCACGTGCTACCAACCTAGCTTTACAATATTGTCCATTTGGGCCATCTTTCAATGTTAGAACCCACTTAGTGGATATAATATTATTATTTGTAGCATCACCAATTGGAATTTCATCAAATACATCATGTAAACGCCACTGATGAACTTCCTGTAACCTTGCTTCTCTGTAGGAATCAACTTTATGTTCTGTTTCATTCCCTGGAGAATTAGCATCCATTGAAGATAGTTGGGCCTCATGTAAATAATCAGGCATTGAACCATCATTAATCCTATTACGAAGAGGATAGGACTTTGTAATTGGTCCAGTAGAAACTGGATTACTATTATCATTAGAAGAATCATTTGGTGACTCTTGGTGTAGATCATCAGTGTGAGTATCATTATACTCACTACCAGTATCAGTATCATCAACAGCAGGTTGTACTTCAGCCGCAGGGATATTGGTTAGTTTCTTAGTATCGCTATCAGTACTGGTGGCTGGTGGAACTAATACAATAGGGCGAACAAAATTCCTATGACAACGTAGATACTGACCACTTTGTTTTATCAGATACTCAACTCCATCAAATGCAGCAACAGAACCAGGACCTTTCCACTGATGTGTTCTATTGGAATAATAGTACACCTTATCACCAGGAGAGCTAGAAACAACTGATTGACGAACATTGTGTACTAATGCACGACGTATTTTAGATGATGCCTCAACTGTTGCATATTCCTGTCGGAACTCGATTCAATATAGCCAGGTAATCCTCTACTGTATGAGCAGAAGTACAACTCTGATCCAAAGCAGACAACCGATCTGTTAATAGGCTATTTAAGTAGGGTCCTTTACCAAATACAATGTGATGTGGAGAATACCCATTATGGTTGGGCCAAGAATTCTTTGCTAGACAAACAAGTCGTAGCAACTTACTATCCCCTAATGTTGGATCATCCAACTTCATCTTCTCATATATTGATTTAATGACTGCATTATGACGTTCTACTATACCATTCGAAAATGGGCAATATGGTACAGTAGTATTATGTTGAATATTAAGTTTCTCACAAAGTTCAGAGAAGACCTGATTTACAAATTCACCCCCATTATCTGATAAGATTTTTCTAGGTTGGGCAAAAATCATAATCCAGATATCCAACAAAGTATCCTCAATAGCTACAGCTGTTTTGTTAATGACTGGACTTGCCATACTATATCTGCTAAACATGTCAATAACATGCAATGCCCAGTGACATGAATCAGGAATTTGAAACAAATCTACAGCCAATATGTCGTTAAATGCTGAGCCAAGGGGAAGGGAAACAATTGGCTTTGCTGGAGGTTTTGAAATTTGCTTGCAGGTAGTACAGTTATCTATAGCCTTTCGAATATAATCATTATCACATTCAATGCCAGATTGTTTTATAAGTTTCTGTAAAGGAGAAAAACTAATATGACCGAATTGCTTATGCAATTTCTGCACTTGAATGTACGATAATGTTTGCTTGGTATCACTATTAGTGAATACTTCTGCTTCAGTATGTTTCTGGACATAAATAACTTGATGACCACCATGAATACTCAACGAAATACTCTCTCCATTAATAACCAACATATTCTCTGCAATATGTAACACACTATTAAGACGGGATAAAGTAGCACATGAAATAAGTAATGGAATGTGACTATCAATAATATCAACCATTATACTATAACAAGTTGATCCAAACCACAATGGAAGAATCACACTATATAGCTACCTTTATTTCACCACCTCCAAATCTAAACACAGTATTAGCATCAGAGTGTATTTGTGCTTGGACAACTGTGGATAAATCAATCTTAGTAAATGCTAGATAACTATCTAACCAAGCTTCACATCCAACTGTGCGCGTACATCCAGTATCAATAATCATGAATGGAATAGAAGGTTCAACTATGTATGAAGCTTCAACTTCAAACTCAATACATACATCATTACCAGAGAAATCATCCACATCTCCAAATGAAACAGAATCACAAAATTTACATCTGGATACCTCACTCTTGTGTGGACAGGCAGCAGCAAAGTGCATGAATGAAGCACAGATATGACAGCGAGGCTTATTACGATGTGGGCAATAGGATGCCCAATGCATACTGGAAGAACAAATTCTACAAGGATTCTTGATACTAGGCTGACCAAGCCCACTATGAGCCTCATTTACCTGACTCAGTTTCTGTGATGCAGGGTTAGCAGGTACCTGCATAGCAGCTGTTGTTGAAAACTTACGGTTGGGCCTGGCCCAGTAAGTGTCTGCCATATTTTCATATTGTTCAGGATCAGGATTGACAGTTCTTTCAGAAGGTTGACTGCAACTGCAAGAGCACTTGCAAAAGTTATTTCCAGTATAGAATGTGGGTTCAGTCTTTATTTGTGAAATATTTGGCTGCGTAAAAAGCATAGTTGGCTCCTCTTTAGAATTTGAACAAACATTAGCAAACATCCTTAGAAGATTATCACGAACTTTATCTTGCTGTAGCTCAGTTGTTCCCAATATTAGTCGTTTCTCATATTCAGGAAGGTTTGCACAGTCAATAAGGCTGGCAGATATAACCTTATCGCTTAATTTAATGTCATATATCTCTAATCTCCTCAACCGTTGATCAAAATCAGAAATAAATTCTCGCATATTTTGACCCGGTGGCCTATTAAATGATTTGAATTTTACAAAGCTCTCATAAGCTGATTCAACTGATGTTTGTTTAAATACCTTATCTAAAACCTCAAGAACTTTACTGAGCCCATCATCATGATCCAATGTTTCAATGTCCAAATCTAGAACACGGTCCTTAGCTCTGCCCTTTAGTTTTCTAACAATTGCTAGCCCTCGTTTCTTTTTCCCCAAATCTGTAAGGCGAGCCCAAATATCTACTTCTTTCCGCCATTTCTCATAGTCAGTAACATTTGGTTCAAATTCAGGAGGCTCCTTGTAGCTTTTAATACTGCTATAATCGGCATCAGTTGCCATATCCCCTTTCAGGGTGTCCGTCCACCACGATTCTGAATAGATGAGTACCGGTAGTGCTCCCCTGATATCTGATATTCACACTACTGCACTAGTGCAGCAGTAAAAGTATATATCATACCCTCTACCTCGGTATATTCAGATATTAGTTGTTCAGCAGTTACGAATTACAGAATTGACCCACTGATGTAGAATCATGAATGTGTAGTGGTATACAGGCGCAGATGCTTCCAACTACCGGCAGACCGGTATGGTATGTTCTATAAAAGCTGTAAGTTCTAAGCCTAATACTGAAATGATGTAACCAGTACCGGTACCAGTGACCAGTTGCCAGTAGGCTAATGCTTTTGCACTTGTGCTTGCCAGTTAGCCTAATGCAGTAATGACTTGAATGACTGAAGGATGTGATCTTTTTCCAACCTGTTACTGTGTTATTATATCTCTCCACTCCTGCATGAATCTGTCTGTATCACGGATCACCATTTTCATTTTTGGGTTGACGCTCTGCTACCATTGTTAGTGTCCCAATGTTGCAATGGCGTATTGATAAATAAACAACAAAGGTGCAATAGGTAGATATTATATTGCTAAGTTTGATTACAGTTTATTATAGTTATAAAGACACCAGACGAAGGGTTCAGCCCCAACTCCCGTACCTATATTCCTACAACACTGAATCAACTGTCTGACAGTAGATCATACCTACTGCAGAACACACGACTGCACAACTACGTACAAGATCACTGAAACATATATATTAACTGATATCCCTATTTTCAGTCTTTACCCAATCAGGCCTAGCCAAGCTAGATACTGTAAAGTATAAACCCGAGTCTAACACAAAGAACAGATGCACTTTGAGACCCCGACTGTATATTAAATCAACCGTAATAGAATGATACAGCCAATGGGAGGTAGGACATGTGTATAATGGCACTGATTGGGCGTTAAAACCCTCAGTAAAGCATGGCTTAACTGAAACAGGCAATATTATATAGTAACCAACTTTATCAATGAAAAATGGTGTATTGAGCTTAAAATTAGTAAAATAAGTAATCTAAAAGGCTAAGTTCACACGTGCAGCAACATGGCTTATTGCTGGACGGAAAATAGTGTGTACTAAGCCTTTATGAATTAGAGATTAATGTAGTCTGGTAACATCATACTTGACGATCTGGACATGGTCCACGAGGAGGATGACGCTACGTTTTTTCGGAAGATTTGGGTACTATGACCTACACGATGCTGCGAATTTATCCAAAATATCCCAGAATACACCAAAATACCCCATAACAATTCAAAAATACCTGATTAACAGTGAGCTGGAAAGGGAACGGAACAGGTTACAGTTTTTGGGGTATTTTCGAACTATTTTGGGGTCTTTTGGTATCTTTTGGGTTTTTTTTGGTAATTCGTAGGACCGAGAGCTTCTGCCTAAGAAATTCAAGGATACAGTGAAAACGTTTGTGACACTTTTTTCAAATAAAACAAATTGGATATAAAAATAACGTAACGTTATCGAATGAAGGGGGTGGGAATGTGGGACGATACTCCTTACCATGCTGGGCGGGGTGTATACAAAACATGATAGTGTAGTGTTTGCATTGTATATTTGATATGTATTATTGGACGTTTGTTATTCCTTATACACAATATTTATGAATAATTTCATCGGTTGTCTCCTACAGCTACTAACATCTACATAAATTACTGTAACAAATACTGTAGTTCCCAACACCATGTACAGTACAGTACTGTATGTATAAGTACAGGAGGCGTTAAAACATCGTAATTTCAAGCAGTCACTGATTGTTAAGCAATATGGACTACCAAGGGTAGTTCTTTTTACAGAACACAAGCGAACACACAAGAACACACCCGAACACACTCCAAGAGCACAAAAAATAACACCGTGTACCAACTTTTAGATAAAATTAGCTATGCGTTGTTTTTCTATAAGAAAATTTCCGAAATTATTGAATAAATTGTCGCGAAATTAAATAATCATTAAATATTCATTTCTTTATCAGGTAGGCCTATTATTTGTTGTGTACTGCTGTACTGTATAACAAACTATGTAGGGAAGCCTACCGGGTACAGTACCTGTCACATATATAGTACTGTAATAGCGGGTTAGCTAATAGGCCTGTTTGCCGGTACGTACTAAAAGGTAGAACGATCTATAACGGGCTATAACTTTCCTATAACAAGCTATAACCACCTATAACGAGCTATAATCTGAAAATTTACAATAAAAAAACCTATTTTAGAATGGATTTATTTTCCTAGACAGTAATTTATTACGCAATTTGGTTTTTTAGTCCATAATGCTTTTCATCTTTGTGGTCATCAGTCAGCGAAATCAGTCATTTACTGAATTAGTCAGCATGCCACTACTGCATTTTCTGACTATCAGACAGTGCCGCAGTGGAGAGGTCTCACATCTCTCTGTCTATCCTCCATCCTGCTGCTATCCGCTGTCAGCTTCTGGTCGATTAGAATACAGGAATATAGTGAGCAATATAGGCCAATAAAATAAACTTACCAGTATCAATTAGGCATCAGTATTTTTCAGACCACCGTGTTAATCCAAAACTTAAACACACCCAAGGGGCGTATTTTTAGTGTAAATTGTTGGATGGAAAGGTGTAAAGGTTCTGACAAACTGTTTTATTATCTTCTCTCTAGTGGTATATAAATGAAACTGTAAGTGAGATTAGTAGATATATTTACATGTGCCATCCTGCGGTTGATATTAGTATTTGTATTAGTCTAACAATACCCCCTCGCATTGAATGATACTTGCACTAACGTAACGCTACGTTTGTATAACACACTCATGCAAATATATCTCGCGTAATTATTTAATAATATATATATCTAAATATGTATAGTGTATTGTTTTCCACTTCTTAAAGTTTTTGTAACCGTATTAGTTCGTGGTGGATGATCTGTGTTCTGCGATACGGGTTGTATTATTTCTTCCCTTTCTCCTTCTCGACGTTGATGTGTCATTCCTTCTTGTAATCGACTTAATCTTGGTTGTCTATTTGTAGATGGAGGATCAATTCTGGCGCATTCTCTATTTTCACTGTAACATAAATTACGCATCGTATTTACGCAATCCCTTTGCAAAATCCTCGTAATTTTGATGTACATTCATGTAATTGTTCATTGCTGAATTTGTTTTTGTATATTTCGTATGATATGGCACTGTGTTTTGCCCCTGGATCAAATTCCATTGTAAGAGGTATTTCATTAATTCGTGTTTGTAATACGATCGAATCCACTTTTGGAAGCTGTACTTTATCTATGGTATGTGGATCGCTTATTTCCGTACTTTGCAAATATATGTTATCGTTGTTTCCTTCATTGTATCTCCCATAACATTCTCAATGTCTACAGCATGGGATGTAGGTTTTTTGTCCTGAAAGCGAACACTTTTAGTCTTTTGTTTTTTAATGCACGCTTTTTCTACATGACCTTTTATGTTGCAAAATGAGCAAACAATGTTAGGATTTAGTCGACAATGGTTTGATTTGTGTCCTTGTTTCCCACACCGATAACATGTTATAGAATATTGATTGCAATTTTCGGTAGATTTGTAAGGTTTATATGAAGGAGATCTTACCTTTGTATGGCGATATTTATCTTTTGGAAATCCTGAACTTTGTGTAGTGACGCGAAACGTGTCAAATTCTGGTTTCCTACCTGATTGTGCCACTTTATATGCCTCTTCATAATTTTTTGCTGTACAGTAACCAAAGCTTCTGAAAATGAAATGTCTTTCGCGTGTATTAGTTCTGCTGCAACATGTTCGTCTCGTACCCCGGCAATTAGTTGTTCTCGTAAACGGTCATCTAATGCTTCTTGAAATTCGCAATTTCTTGAAATATTTCTTAGACGTTTGGCGAAATCCGTGATGTTTTCTCCCGATGTCTCAGTCGCTTGTATGAATCGTTTTCTTTCGACTTCTTTTGATTTACCTTTTCTGAAATATTTTGTAAGTGATTTTTCTAAATTTTCGAATGGTTCTTTAGAAATGTCTGCTGGAAACATCAAATCAGATAGTAAATCTAAAGTTTGTAAACCACAATTGGCGATGAACATGTTTGTTTCAGCCTGTAATATTTCGTTCGGTTCCATTAAATTTCCATCGGCTCTTCTCCATGTAGTTGTACGTAGAATTGTATTGAACATTAATAGATAAGTGTCCCATCTATCTGAATCTGGATTAAATGCCTTGCAAATGTTTGTAAATTTAGTTCCCATTGCAGGTGCATTTGCCATTCTCGTAAGTTTGTACCGTAATTTGAGTTTGAGTTACACAATCACAATTAATTATCAAAGTTAATTTGATTTGTAAGATTTCAAATTGTAATTTGAAATTAAATTATGTAATTAATATATGTAAAATGTGAATGTGAATCTGTACTCGCAGCGCCAATGTTGGATGGAAAGGTGTAAAGGTTCTGACAAACTGTTTTATTATCTTCTCTCTAGTGGTATATAAATGAAACTGTAAGTGAGATTAGTAGATATATTTAGATGCGACATCCTGCGGTTGATATTAGTATTTGTATTAGTCTAACATAAATTTTCATATTATAGCTCGTTATAGGTGATTATAGCTTGTTCATAGGAAGTTGTTATAGCCCAATATAGATCGTTATAGCCCGTTATAGATCGCTCTACCTTTTAGTACGTACCCTGCTTGCCTGTGTACTGGAATAGCTTGGTCTGGAACTGATTGCTGAGGATATGAATTAGGATGTTAGGCCCGCTACCGTACGTACTGTACATGACGTACGGTACAACATACAGTAGGTACCGATACCTGTACCTACTGTACCTGCCTACTGCTGCACTGGAATATAAAGAGCTGGGTCCAGGTTAGGTACCTACACTGGCAGAGTGGCAGGTACCGGTAGGGATCTCTGTCCCGGTGCTAATCATTAACTTAGGCCTACTACTACTGTATGTTAAATTATTAGTTGTCGGCTTAGGCTAGGCCTGATCTGATAAGAAATGAATATTTAATTTCGCGATGATTTTATTCAATAATTTCGGGAATTTTCTTATAGAAAAGCAACGCGTGGCTAATTTTATCTAAAAGTTGGTACCTGGTGTTATTTTTTTGTGAAATTAACAAATTTTGAATGATTTGGCACAGGCATAGTGAAATTAACTGTCCGACAGTCCAGAAATCAACAAATTTTGAATGTTTTGGCATAGGCATGTTGAAATCAACTGTCTGACAGTCCAGAAATCAGCAGTCTGACAGTTTGAAGAAATACATACCTAAAAAGTCATTAAAGGGACAACAAAAGTCATTATGCACAATTCGTAAAAAAAAGGCGGACAAAAAAGTCAAATAAATGGACGTAAAATATCTCTGCCAAGTTTTATTGCGTCCAGTCTCCCCCACTATCTGGCATAATCTTGTGCTTAGTCGGCCTTATAGTGGACAACCCATGACTTTCTTGTGACGCATCTTAAAGGAAACTGGCCATGAAGATGCGGATGATCTAGCAATGTCATGGGTGATATGGAGTTGTGGGCGATGTTTTGATGTTAGGACAATTGCAAACTGGACAATTGCGACACGGACAATTGCGACCCGGACAATTGCGACCCGGACAATTGCGACCCATGATTTTGGGAAAAAATGATGGGTCGCAATTGACCGGGTCGCAATTGTCCGGTTCGCAATTGACCAGGTCGCGATTGTCCGGGTCGCAATTGTCCGTATCCAGATAAAAAGATGTAATGTATATCATTGATAAATATCATTGTATCATTGTATATCATTGACAATTGCGACCCGACAATTGCGACCCGGACAATTGCGACCTGGAAAATTGCGATCCATAATTTTTATTTATAAACATGGGTCGCAATTGACCGGGTCGCAATTGTCCGGGTTGCAATTGTCCGGGTCGCAATTTTCCGGACTCCCGCAATTTTGTCTACAAGCCGGCACAGTATTCTTAATATACAGTACAGGCCACCAGAAAAAGCAGATTTCATCCAATGTGATCACATGTGAACACATTTGTTCAAGTCATCTGATTGGCAGGTTATGGCGAGTTATCTAGCTAACTTGCTGGGACCGACAAAGGCTTAGTGTGCGGTGCGCCTGTATGTCTGATATCAGGTAGATGAGAGAGCCCACAGGGCGTAACATTGCAGACATGGGCTGTATTGGTAGAGAGAGAACTACATACAAGACCACATGGAGGTTCATGGAGTGTATGGGAGTGGATGGGTATATGGATGAACGAGCCTAGACATTGAATAATTAATTTAGTGCAGGGAGATGTCGCGCCATTAGTCTGACACCGAGAGGGCACAGAGAAACACCAGAAGATGGCTTAACATCACTAACTATAGGCCTGCCTACTAGACACTATTAACCGCACACTATAAAGGTAAACAAAATCCTTATCGCATTTCCAGCTGCAGTGAGTGACAGTTTGCGGCAAACTACAGAGAGTTTCCAGATTACTAAGCGTTTCAAAAGTATTCAATTGTATCCTTTGGCGAAAAAATTTTGGTTGTTGCCAATTCAATTATGTTCAATTATGTTCAATTGTCCCGTTCAACAACATTACATTACACTGGTACACATTTGATAAAATGTGTTCACAATTGTACAAATCTGCGTTTTCTGGTGGCCTGTACTGTATGTAATATATTTATTTATATATAATGCAGCTGCAATGAAGCATACCGATCATAGTAGCAGTATCAACTCTAAACTCAATTAAGCCTACAGCGTGTTTTATCGGATCCCTAAAACCATATCCCATAGACTGCACTGGGCCAAAATTATAGGCAACAATTGTTTTCTCTCAGATTTGTATATAAGTTACACATATTGTTCCATTTTGCTAAACAAGTAATCATGACAAATTTTTGGAAAATTCATTGCCATCTTAAGGTAGCACAAGCACCTTAAACATTTCGCACCAAAGCGACACTGTGCGTGACAGCCTCATAAACTCAATTTTCGTGTTGACCAACTTGTACCCGTACATGTAGAATACTAATCTTAGGCTCATTTGAACCGCAATGATGGACTTAATAGGTGTATATTAGGGCGGTGCGTTTTTTATTTTTTTTAGATTTCATTGTTCTACAGTACAGGTGCACAAAAGTTGCCAAATGGTAAATAACTTATTTATTTATTATTTTTTATTTATTATTATTATTTATTTATTATTATTTATTATTACTCCTTTATTATTAATTATCATCAGAACCACTTACTAAGCGCTTTCTTATTGGTGGAATATTCAAATATATTAATAGTCCAATCAGATAGCTTGAAATTAGGATGTTAGTAGTAGGGTCTTGGGCGGCTCGGTGACAGTTAGACCTCACTGACACCCATTGGGTGTCATATGACACTCTATTATCACCCATAGGGTGTCATTGGGTGTCATTGGCGCCAGACTGTCTGGGTGACACCTCCCAATTAGACTAATTAGACCCTAATTGACAGGTGTCATCAATTAATTTGTACAATTAAACCCTAATAGGTGTCTTACGACTCCTAATTAGGGTTTAATTGATTATCCTATTTAATCAGACTGATTAGCGCCCTGACACACAATGGGTCATCAGTGGTGTCTAACTGTCACCTAGAGGACCAAGAGGGTGTCATAAGTGACACCGCGGCTCTTTTATTTATTAATACCTATTTATTTGTATTTAATTTTAATTTATTTATTTGTATTTTTTTAATTGTACTTTATTTTAGATTTACCAATAATTAGTTTTATATATTGGTTTCTATATGACCTCATTGACTTTCATCTCGTTATACTTAGACATAGGGTATACAGCTCCCTTACTGGTAACTAATTACTCTTATCTATATCCAGACAGCTTTATCGTTGACCTTTGACCCCCAATTAGCTTTAACCAAGCAACAGCTTATTAATAATAGTTGTATCCAAGCGCTCCGCCCCCCTCTCGTGACACCTCTGATTACTAATTACTCTTACATATATCCAGCCGTCTGCAGTTCCATAGTCTGCCGTTAGAGGGCATATTATCTGTAAATTAACATCTTCTCTAACTTTGTTATTTTAATTTCGAATAGGTTTAAACTCGGTAGGCATCTACTACGGTATAGGCCATATCTTTGGCGGAGTCATAGAGTAGTCTGAAGTTCCACTGTCTGCCGCTAGAGGGCGTATTATTTGAAAATTAACATATTCTCTAGCTTTGTTATTTACAACCCGCAAAACTATGAAGTTATATTGCTTAAGAGTTCTAAGGGGCGAGCCATGAGGCAAGATGTTTGAGACTTATTTAGATATATTATTACTTAATTTTAACCCCCCAGTCGGTATCTATTACAATATGGGCTATATATTTTATATGTTTTACGGAGTCACAGAGTAGTCTGAAGTTCCTCAGTCTGCTACTAGAAGGCGAAATGTCTCAAAGTGAAAACCATATGGTAGCCATGAATTGGTTACTAGGCAATAATACTGCATTTTGAAACGTTAGGCCTATTGCTGACCGAACGAAAACTGCCCTGGTTCATGAAGGGATCGAACCCATGACATACGGGAGATGTGAATTCAACGCAACCATTACACCAAGGTGGAACAGTAACCTTCGTTCGTTGACATTCGGATTTGTAAGACTCTCATTTAAGACCTTGTAAAAGCGTCTGTGGGATATAACTGGCCCTTTTGCTTCGCAATCCAGTTTCCCCCCTAGGCGCTGGAATACTCTAAAAGACTCTCTAACTATATATAATTTCCCCTCGCCCGCAAGGTACCGTTATAGGTGTTTTAACGGACATAAAAGTCATTCTGCTATATACGTGTTTTGGCGGACATGGTAAGGCAAAAAACCTGCAATGCACCAAATACCTTTACACAGCTTAGCCTTGATGATTCATATTACGACATCTAACAGCTGGTTGCTGACATGGGAACAGCCATTGGACACATGGTTCTTTGTTTAGCTTAAGCCAATCAGAGCGATTTTTTCTGTCGATGTGGAGGTATTCGGCCGATCATACTGGGAGTGTTCAGTCTTACTGTTTTTTTTCTTGATACTTTGTGTTGTTGCTATCTAGGCCAGGAACACCGGCTCTAGAGTCAATTCGTTTTCATACTTTAGAAGAAACATTAGTAGGCTTAAATTATAGAGCGTATAACTGTTATCTTGTCACAACATATCATTCATATCATATCTTAACCTACCGTCTTAATGCTTTTACTGTTGTCATATTTTGTATTAGTTGGTCGAATATTATTTGGAGAACATATATAAAGAACCCAAATTTCCCAATTTTCTTGATACACTACAGGTTAGAGAGACGGGTTATATATAGCGATTGCGACTTATATTGTTGTGGTTTGTAGTGAATTTAATGCTATTTGGTAAGCACTACATGATTCATTGCTGTTCTCTTTATATATGATAAAATTCATTGACGGTCGGCAAATTAGTGAGCAGTATTGTGTGTTACCGGTAGTGTGCATGATTGTGACTGATAACTAAGCATTTCCTAAAGAATGCGCCTCATACGTGAATCATAAGCCTTACCGACTTACCGTTGTGATTAGTATAAGTCATATCTCTGTTTACCTAGATAGAGCGCCACGTCCTAAAGGAACTGTTAATATTTCCCGAAAGTAAATAATATTAGTCAGAAATTAATTATTAACGATCAATCGAATAATACAATCCAGTAAGCTTACACTACAATAATAATCTAAGCCCTCAGAATCCAGTCTCCCGGGTATATCCAGCGGGTGAATGGACGCGCACTAGGCTGGCTTCTGCTAATGTTGTGTTTATTGGTATTAAATATTTGTCATCTTCTAAAGTCTATTTATAAACCAAAAGACATATAAATTTTGGCAGGTTAAACTGCTAAAGGTCTTCAAAAGCGCGTACAATAACAGTTATTGACTTTATTGCAGTAAGCAATAAAGTTGAAAGTACCGGTCGACCGGTAAACCTGAACCGGTACTTCTGTAGGTCAGTAGGCCCAACTGCCAGAACCGGTACTGCTGTAGGTCCGTAGGTCCAACTGCCAGAACCGGTACTTCTGTAGGCCTGTAGGCCCAACTGTCCTAACCGGTACTTCCAGTATAAGTACATTAGTATTATTCGATTTTGATTATTGTATACCGGTAGGTCTCGATATTAAATCGGGGACGCCTGGTTTTTATTGGGATTTTACTTAGGTCTATTTCTGTTAGTTTTATTTCCTAGTAAGTTAATATTGAGCTGAAGACGTGTAAGTCTGCTCAGATTGTTCAGATAATTGTAGGCCGGACTGTTGTCGGATTGTTGTTGGGTTTGGAGAGATTACTGCGTGTGTAGAGTTTGTCCGATAGAGTGCCAGTTAGTAAGTTGGGGCAGCCATAGCTGTAAGGTCAATCCTCTCTTAAAGAATAAGTCGTACTACCGTGTTAGAACGCATACTAACTAACCATTTTGGAATCTGCACATACTGTAGTTTATTTAGGCTTGACAGTATTCTGCCAGCGCTTTGGCCTGTGTTTGTTTGTGTGGTCTGTTCAGGTACCGTAATAGTTATTACTCAGATACTTTGTAGGCTGGATTGTTGTCTAGCTATTATTAGGTCTGAAGAGATTGCTGCGTGTGTAGAGTTTGTCTGATAAAGTGCCAGTTAGTAAGTTGGGGCAGCCATAGCTGTAAGGTCAATCCCCTCTTAAAGAATAAGTCGTACTACCGTGTTAGAACGCATACTAACTAACGATTTCGGAATCTGCACATACTGTAGTTTATTTAGGCTTGGTGGTAGTCTGCCAGCGTTTGGTTTATATTTGTTTGAGTATTCTGTACGGGTAGCGTAATATTTATTATTCAGAGTTTATGCGATTATTCGCAAAATTCATGTCCCCAAGTTTATTCCTACAGTAATTGTGTTTGTTACACATACCGTTATAGTTAAATTAACCCCGGTACTACACGGGCTGCTTGGCGTAGGACAAGACTGGTGATTTTGTGCACCGGTCACTCCAGCAGATGCCGTGGTTCTTTTAACTGTTCAAGTATATTTAACTACTGATTATTTGTTGTACCAGTACTTGTACCTAATTTAGGGTTTAGTGTACAGTGCTTTCCGAGGTAATTAGTGTGTAGGCAGTATATTTGTGTTGTAAAGTGGTTAATAGGCACGCTGGATCTGGTAGTCCGCGGTAATTAACTTCTAGGTAGGAACACTCCGTGATACATAACGTAGTACCTATAGCGATACGGTTATAGGTCGTCAGGCGGTGGTATTTTCCTATCTGGACAGTGCAATATATTTACTACTACTTATTATTTCAAATACCGTAGTACCCTGTCCGTTGTAATAACCAGAATTCTAACCCTTTGTTAGGCTGGTTTGTAGACTTCCTGTAAAATTACCCTAAAATTTCGTACATAATATTTTTGTTGTGTTTAATTAGAGATTTAATCTCACCCGTATCGTAAGTAATTTGTAGTATTAAGTAACTTAGGTAAATTAGAATAATCTGTTTTAGTGTCCCATAAGTAGCACTCCACTGAGAGCGTACAGCTTCTGTGTAGTGACTCCCCCAGAAATAATAACATTTATTTCAAATATTGACAAAACCCCTTTTAAACGGGTATATATCTATTATAAATCAACTCAAACGATTTATAAATAGTAGGCCTGCCATACAACAACTAGGTCTCAATATCAGTTGGACTACTGCTTAAATAACGGTAATAAAGTAAGTTAAAGTAACCAAGTAACCCTAAAATATTCAGAAATTCAATTATTCTAAAATAATTGACATACCGGTATTTACCATAGGCTTATTATATTTATTTCTATAAATTTGAGCTACAATCATACCGGTATTCTGTAATTAATTCTAGTTCATAATTATACTTATATATACTATAAGTGTAAGCTGTATACCGGTATTCACGATAGGCCTATTATATATTTATATATATTTGTGCTAAATTTATATACCGGTACTCTGTGACAAAACTAGTTTACAATACTTATATATATTATAAGTACATACCGGTATTCTAATATACTGCAATAAATTACCGGTACTAGGCCAACAGTCATACTGAATTACTAGACTTGCTTTAACTGTAACTATAGCAGTAAGCATTCAACTGTATAGCTAAACATGTCTGACACTCAGCAAAACCTGTCAGACAGTCTAATCGATACAACCATCTGTGACGCAGATAGGAGTGTGGAGCGATTAAGAAAGGAGTTCAGCTCACCTCCTACTGAAAGAAAGGTCATCCCTCCAGTAGAAGTATCAGACCCTAAGCTAATCCAACACCGTAGGTCTATCATCGGCACTCGGGCCCAAGTCAAACGGAACCAGGAAGCAGCTGTCCCACAGCAGCAACAGCCTAGTCAAGAAACTTGTTCCCAGCGATCCGATAGCTCCAGTAATTCGGATACTGTCGAGCTGACCCCCGAACGCGGATTGCAGATGGCAGCTAATGCCTATTCGGACCCCCTTCTCACCCTTCCTGCCGCAGTGCTAACTACTATATTGATTGCGGTGGAGGAACATCAAGCCGATTGGGTGAGAAATAAGCGAGCAACCCAAGATAATTATGCGGGATACGCCAGGGAAGAATTGATGTCTATTGTCGAGTCACAATGGAACTTTCCCGGACCCGGACTCCCGTTAGATCTGTCCGAGGCTACTTGGGAAGATATACACAGGATGGGAGTGGCTAAAGATACGATGGATCCAGCTGTTTGGAAGAGGTCGGCAGCAGGATATGTGCAGGGATTCTTCGGCTCCTTAGAGCGATTAGAAGAACAACTGTTTCGACAACCCCAAGGACCTCAAGAGCAGGAAGAACTGCTATATCAAGTACGCGAAAGAACCCTACGCATTCGACTAATCCTATCAGCTTTTGAGGAAACTTCCAAAAGAAGACAGGACACGTCGCTGCAGGTTGCTGTCAAAACTTGGTTCCAGCGGGTAGGTCTCAAAGTACAAGAAACGGACCAGTGGAAATCCCAGCTGTCTGAGAGACTAACCTATGAAGAACCAACCGAGGCCACCCTTTCTCAAGTGGAAGGCGAAGAGACCGCAGAGAGACCACGAACGCGAGACGCCATAGACATATATCTGTCCGACTATCAGCGATTCCTAGGAGACGAAGAGTTGAGGAGACGGCTGTCTGGACTTTCCCCTAATAGTGAAGGAACCCAGCGTGTGTTAGACTCAATCGATGCTGAAATGTTAGCTGCTAACCAAGCTGAATTTGATGAAAAACTCCGCCTCGCTAGAGTCCAAGAAGAACAAGTAAAGAAAAAACGGATAGAGGACAAAAGGGCAGTAGCAGCGGCGAAAGCGGCAGCGTCAGTGGAAGAGGCAATAGCGGCAGCGGAAGTGGAAGCGGCAAAGGCAGTAGCAGCGGCAAAGGCAGCAGCAGCAGTGGAAGAGGCAGAAGCAAATGCTGCAGCGACAGTGGAAGCAGCCAAAGCAGCAGCAGCAATAGCATTGGCAGACACAGAACAGAGAGCGTCTGAAGAGACTACCCAACTGGAGTTGGAGAATCTGCAAGAGACGCAAGACAACATAAATAAACAGTTAACTGCTAGTCACATGCAGATGATGAGAAGATCTACTCCCAAACGCCAGGGATATACGTCATCGGAGGAAAGCGAAACCACCGATCCTGAAGGCGGAGGAAATAGATCTCGTCTAAGCAGGCGTAGAAAAACATCTTACCGTCACAAATTGCCTGATTTGCCCCCAGCTGTGAGAAGACAACTAGCTAGCACAGACTTAAGTAGAATAGAACCTACAGACCAAATTATTAAGGTCAAAAAACTCCCTACTATAGTTGATGAGCCTGAAATAATTAGGCCTGTCGTTCCCAAAGTCACTCCTGTGCTAGAGACCTCTGTACTTCCAGAGCTTAACTCTAAGTTCCCTTTACACAGTACTACACTGCCTGTACCCGGTAGAACAGCCCATGAGAATATCCCTGTCCTGGAAGCTGAGAGAGAAATCAAAGATTTGTCTCCCGTCGTCCCACGTCAGCCCGCTACAATGTTGGCGACTCCCGCTTCGGCGGTCGAGTGGGTAGAGGAGGGACGGCGGGGGATGAATCTCCTGCTCGGACAGATGCAGGAGACTGTCCACCAACTTAAGGGAACAGTAAGGGAAGGTAGGGCCGAATTGCAAGAAGTGCAGCAAAGTATCGCGCTAGAACGCGACAAATTAGTCAATATCCAAAAAGGGATACCAATACCCCCTGTAAAATTGTGTCAACCTGTTAGGTCTGAAGTATTACATGCGCAAGGTGTGGAGCCTACACGCATCTATACTGCTAGTGAAGTAGAAACTCCTATAGCAAACCCTATTAAGGGTGATTATAGACCTGTTGTTAATGATATTCCTTATAGACCTGATAATGATCCGAGAAATTTATATACCGATAATTCGATATTAAATAACACGATGGCCCAAGAAAGCTTTACGCGTCAGATGGCTAGAACAGAAGCCCGCCAAGCGGTCAAAGTGGGAGAGATCGTCAAATTCAATGGAGATGAGATGAAATGGTTACCTTTCAACGAATATTACAAAGACAGCATACAGAACTCTGTGCTATCTAACGGAGAGAAACTTAGGTTCCTCATCAAGTGCTTGGAAGGACCTCCCAAGTTAATGGCGTTAAAGTTTATTGGACATCCAGAAGGATTAAGACAAGTATGGGATACATTAAACATCAGGTATGGTAACAAAGATAACATAGCTAAGTATTTGTATGCAAAATTAGTAGCCCCCCGACACTTCCTTAGTAGCGGGATTATAGAGTTTTCCGATGAGATTCAAGAGATCTGTAGACAATTGGACTGGTTAGGTAAGTCGCATGAATATCAGAGTTCCATGGTTATTGGAGCCGTAGTCTCTACTTTACCAAAGGGTGGAGTATGTACACGCTGGGACAAACGACGAAGTCCTACCATGGCTGATCTCATGTCCTTCTTAGATGGTGAAGTAAAACTACAACTCATCAAGCAGTCCAGAGAGAAAACATCGGAAAATAAGGTAAGTGAGAAACCCTCTTCTAGGAGAAGAGTAACACCAGTGTGTTACACTGACGACGGCGAAAGCCAAGCTTCTCAAGAAGAGGACAGCGGGAAAGACACAGATCGATCTTACTATGTTGACAAAACCTCAAAAGACGTAAGTAAATACAAGGCTCGAAACAACGATAGGAGAGAACAGGCTGCCAAGACCCCTCCTCAGTCTCCTAACAGAATGCACCGAAGAAAACCCGAAGAAAAAACGAGAGTGCATCAAGTTACCCAAGGTAAAGTGAGTAACATAAAACCTAACTGTGCGCTGTGCGACGGGACCCACCGTTTGAGTGCGTGTGCTGAATTTCTAAAGAAATCCCTTGTAGACAGACGTGCAGTCGTATGGGATAAGCGGTTATGCTATAATTGCCTCAGACCAGGACACCAACGGCGAACCTGTTACTCCGACATAAAGTGTGCAAAGTGTGGCGCGAAACATCACATCTTGTTATACAGTGAGTTCGAATGAGACAAACTGAGTCAGGTAAGTGAGCCCGAACTACATGTCCAATTCAGTGATGTAAACGACACTGATCAAGAATCTGAGATGGAAGGATTCTATACTGACGAATTCTCCGACGCCAACGAATCCTGTTATCTAATCAATACCGCAGTGTATCGAGCACTTACTTATGAAAAGGACACCAACAATGAGTTTCCCCCAACTACTTTTGCCAAACAACCATCTTGGAAAGCTCCAACTTCCAACGTAGGAATCAGAGAATTTCCTGTAGTGCAGGTAAGAGTTCACGGTCCTAACCACAGTTACATAGTGAACGCACTCCTTGACTCCGGCAGCACAGGAACATTCATCGATCAAGAATTAGCCGAAGATATCTTTGCTGGACAACCCAAATTCCGGACTAAATTGAATATGTCAGGAATTATGCAGGTTTGGAAATCTGCCTTAACGGCAGATTACTATGTAGGTGTGTTGTCCACCCCCCAGGATAAGTTAGGAGCACAAGGTATAAGGTCGGTAAAAATGGTGGCTATAAAGAACTTCGCTACTACTCAAGCAGACCTTTATAATTGGGACGAGGATGAGAGTATCCAACATCTTAAGATACCTCGATTCCAGACAGACTATCCTGGAGTGCAAATACTCATCGGCCAAAACGCGCATGAGGCGCTCAAAACATTGGAGAAACGGCCTGCTCAACCACAGCCACTGCAAACCTATGCGGTAAGAACTAGAGTAGGTTGGTACTTTACTGGCCCTTCCCGCAGGACTCTCGAAGGGAGAATGCCACAAGAACAAATATACCAAGTAAACGATTGGGAAGTGGAGAGCAGTGAAGTGGACGAACTAACTGAGGGAACACCATACTTCTCAGATAATGACGACATCTACCAACTCTTCGATGAAGAGAACACAATCGACCTACTTACAGAAAACCAAACTTGGAAAAATCAGGTGAACCTATGTCAACTGATTCGCCCATCGGAACCCATCGCTTACAATGACGAACTAAACGATGAGATAGAGCGCTACAACGCTAGAACTCGGGACGAACTAGCCGTACGATTCTTTACTCAGGAACTGGTAGAGCCCAATTCATATGATAAGGCTCTATCGATAGAAGAAGAAAGAGCCAAGCAAATCCAGGAAACAACTACACGTTTTTTAAAGGATCAAGGTAGATATGAAATCGGCCTACCATTTCGAAAACGAGAACCTAGATTTATAAATAACAGACCCTTGGCAGAGAAAAGAATTGCTCAATTACATCGACGCCTTACAGCTAATGCTTCAGCGAAAGAAATGTACCAAACTCAGCTGAAGAAATTTATAACAAAGGGATATGCGGAGCGAGTACCGGAAGGAACACCAGTGACTGAGAGAACGTATTACTTAACACATCATTACGTTCCCAAACCCGGTAAACCACACGAAGTACGAGTCGTATTCGATGGCTCCGCCCTATATATGGGCCAATCCCTCAATTCCGAGTTGTTACCAGGACCCAACTTACTCCAATCTTTGTTGGGAATACTTTTAAGATTAAGACAATATTCCATCGCGTTCGCCTCAGACATAGAGGGAATGTTCTTACAAGTCAAGGCGCTGGATAGAGATAGAGACAGTCTGAGATTTCTGTGGTGGCCTGAAGGAGACCTCAATCAGAAACCGGTAGAGTACTGGATGACCATCCAGGCTTTTGGAATCATATCAAGCCCTTCCAACGCCTGCTCCGTGGTGCGTACCACTGCGAATGACAACCGAGACTCCTTCTCCAAAGAAGTGATAGACAACATAAAACTCAATATATACATGGACGACAATTTAAGGTCCCTTCCATCAGTAGAAGAAGCCATAGCTGTCGCGAAAGGAACGGTAGAGTGTTTGAAAAGAGGTGGATTTCGACTGACGAAATTCACTAGCAACTCCCGTGAGTTTCTGGAAGCCATACCAGTAGAAGACCGAGGAACGAAAGACCTAGACTTAATAAAGGACGATCTTCCTGAAACCAAGACACTAGGCTTGAAGTGGGACACTGAAAGAGACATCCTGTTTTTTCAGTTAAAACAGCGAGATAATCCAGTTCGGACCAAACGGATTTGTTTAAGCATCCTGAGCACTTATTTCGACCCATTGGGATTTATTAGCCCAGTTATATTGATTGCTCGGAGTTTAGTACAACAAATGTGGCTTGAAAACCACTCATGGGACGATCCGCTTAAGGGAGAATTGTTAAAGAAATGGATGAAATGGGAAGATTCTCTACCTGCCATCGAGAACTTTATAATTTCCCGTGCATATTTTGGCCATGTTCTTCCTACGTATTCTTATCAACTCCATGTGTTTGGAGACGCAAGCGACATGGGAATAGGTATAGTAGCATATCTGCGAGTCGAAACCCTGGATGGAATCAAAGTCGCCTTGGTTACCTCTAAGGCATTGATTAACAACAAGTTAAAGGTTCCTCGAGCGGAGTTAAAGGCGGCTTTATACGCTACAGCCATCAGCCGGAACGTAACGGAACAAATCGACTATCCACTGGAGAAAACGGTTTATTGGACCGACGCTTTACTCGTGTTAGAGTATCTAACCAATGAAGTCTGTCAGTTCAGCGTTTTTGTTACTAACAGAGTAGCTATTATTCTTAGTCGCACAAAGATAGATCAATGGAGACATTGCCCTGGTACGATTAATCCAGCCGATATCGCCTCCAGGGGAGCAACTCCACAAGAACTGATAGATACTCCAGATTGGTTTGGTGGACCCGACTTCCTGAGCAAGGAAGAGGATGAATGGCCTCCTCACCTTACTACGGCAGAGATTAGACAAGCCAAGGGAGCGGAGACAGTCAAACCTAAAACCCGGGCGAGTAAATCGAAGTTATTTAAACCGACTATCGATCTATCTGTATTACATACTTCCGGGAATGATGCTTCGGATCCACAATCCCTCAACACAAATAAGTCTGTTGTGGAAATTAGAGATAGAGATTGGAAATCTGGAATACCAGACGTCTCGCAAGGAATCTCACCCATGCTGCAGAGAGCAATGCATCATTACAGTTCCTGGAATCGGCTCTGTAAAGCCGTCACATATTTAAGACGATGTTTTCATCATCACTACTCCAGGACGAAGACCACTAGTGATAACGCTCCATTGACATCTGCACAAGTTCATGTTATTAAAAATTTACCCAAATATAAGACATCTGACCGTTTTCTAAAGGAGAAAATTAGTCACCAGGAGCATGAAGAAACCAATAAGCAGATACTAAGACTCCTGCAATGCTATGAGGATTCCGAAAAGTATTTCCTGTTGTTGAGAAATCCGCAGATGCGCTTAAGGGATCGATTCTCGAGCACAATGATAGATGGGTTAATACGTGTTGGAGGAAGACTCACCAATGCGCGCTTATCCTTTGACACCAAATTCCCCATACTTATTAGAAATCTTGAAGTACAAATCAAGATGATTGTAGATGTTCACAGTAAACTTTATCATGCTGGTAGAGAACGAATTCTAGCGAAATTCGAACTCGCTATTATTTTGATAAACCCCGTAGAGCTCTGAACCAAGTTCTTAGGAACTGCATACCCTGTAGAAAAGCATTCAGTAGGCCTTTAACACAGCGAGAGGCAGAATTACCTAGGGAACGAGTAAGCTTCTATGAACCACCTTTTACTAATACTGGTGTAGATTTATTTGGCCCTATTGAAGTATATCGTGCTAGGACTATAGTCAAGAGATGGTGCGTCATCTTCGTGTGCATGACTTGTAGAGCCTTCCATCTCGATATGGTGAACGATCTATCTACCAACAGCTTCGTCTTAAGTTTACGACGACAGATCGCTCGCTTCAGGACGAGTAATACCATGAGATCGGATAAGGGAACGAACTTCATTGGTGCCAACAACGAAATACAGGCTTACGTGAAGGACTGGAACCAAAGACAGGTGGACGACCAGCTAAGGATAACAGCGTCTAGCTGGACCTTCAACGCCACCGACGCCCCTTGGTGGGGAGGAAGTTGGGAGAGATTAATTTGAAGTGTCAAAACCGCATTTCACTTTATAGTGCCATGCTGCGCGTATCTCACCGACGAACTTTTGCGGACGTTAATGGAGGAAATCGCTGCCTATCTCAACGAGAAACCGCTTATGCCAGTCTCATCGAGTCCCGATTCCCTGGAAGCGCTAACACTCGCGCACTTCCTACTGAAGAAACCTGTAGCCATGCTCCCACGATCGGAGATTGACGACGGAGACGAATACTGCCGTCGAACTTGGCAACTTATGCAGTTGCTATCCCGTCTTTTCGCTGACCATTTCGAGAAACATTATCTGCCCACGCTACAATTTCGAACCAAGTGGTTTGCGCAGCAAGAAAACGTCAGCGCCGGAGATATGGTGCTTATTGTAGATCCAGACCTCCCACGTAAACGGTGGCAGACAGGTCGTATCATCGAGACTTACATCTCGGATGATGGTTTAGTGCGCTCAGTAGAACTTGTCGTCATGCGGCGTAACTTCAAGAAGCCAGGCATAATCTTTGAGACGCAACAACTCAATCGCCCAGTTGGTCGTTTATGTTTACTGGAAAGAGACAGAGAACTCTCTGGAAACTATGGAAGGCAAGACACTCTTCCCACGACCACCTCCCTAATTCCTCAAACATCTAGGGACTCCCCAATGTGATACGTCTGGAGTGGGTGTATGACTATATTGTTTTATCTATTTTATTATATTTTTATATGCGAACTTTATTATGTACTTTATTATAATCGTTTTTATTCAATTTTATTTAGTAGAATGTTATTTTAGTGATTATTTAGTAAATTAGTGCAATATATCAGTGTTCATTACGTAATTACATATATATAATATATTTAGTGTGACGGCGAGAAATAATTTTTTCTCTTTCCTTACTGTCCGTATCATATTATAAATACGTGACTACAGTAAGATGAAATGTCCGTACTTCTTAAAGTACAATAAAGCCACTACTATATTCAAGTGTTATTGGTAGGCAGAGTATTAGGAATGCAAAGTTCAGATCCTCGTGTCTCGGCTAAACCAAGCTCTGGGTAGACCTTGGAAACGACTTGCCTCTTCACACTGACATTGCTTCGTGCGATATTGCTCTTCTACCTTATATTAAATAATACATATAGTAGCGTGATGTCCCTCTAACAGTAGCGTAAAACGCAAATAAATCTGTTAAACCTTTTGACCATCTGTAATTCTAGTCGATTAAGATATCGCGGCACCCACCGATATACTTGAAAGACAAATTCTAGAATCAGTGGTTAACGTCCCCAGACAAGTTCTGGAATAAATCGGTGCCCATCTTAAATATTAATTTAATATTTATTAACATCTGTAAAATTCAGATCCGTTAACAATTCTAGTCGATTAAGATATCGTAGCACTTACCGATACTCTTAAAAGACAAATTTCATAGAATTAAGGATCCTATGCCCCAGACCTGCTCTGGAATCAAATTGTGTCAATTTTAACATCAAATAATAAAATTCACGGGAATAAATTTAAATTCATATTTAAATGAATTTCATAAATTGTCATTTTGTACAATTTATAACATTCCCAAAATTCCATTAATTAATAGATCATGGGAGCGGAGATTCATCCTATTGAGTGTATTAGAGTGCGAAAATCTCCAACATATAGTCAATAGCCGATAAAATTAATAAAATCATGCATAAAGAGGATATTGACAATTAAAGAATTATTATTAAATAGCATCCCAGATCTGTATGCATGAGAATTACCCTAATTCTACCGCTAGCATTCCATAATGTCACCATAACAACACCCACGCTAGAATTAGAAGCAAGTTAAAAGAACAATAGAAAGCTTGTCCCATTGCATAGCATAGAGAATATAGCACACTGTTAGTATCCAAGGATACACAGTAATAACGTGACATTCTGGAAGGCACTGACTAATGGACAAATGGCCTGTATGTGTGCAGTTAGTGACAGTTGTGTGGAATTTGTGCGTTTATAGGTGAATGTTACTGCTAAAGTATGTTTACAGTAGCTAGTCGCAATTGTAAAAGTAGCCCAACTCTCCTATAGAAAGAACCTAAGTGGATCCAAGCCTTTGGGACGGACAGTGGAGTGACTTGTGCCGGTTATCGTTGTCGTGCTGTTGCTACATGTTGGCGTAAACACCGCGACGACGGTACATCGGCGCTGAGAATCCCACTGTCCGGGGGCAAAGAGAAGTAGGCAGCGACGCCCGCTCGCCTAAATATAAACTTATTTGATATTAATAAACTCAGATAGCAGATATGACGGAGTTGATAGAAGATGATCTTGGTATTAGGGAGCGATATACTCTACCTTTACAAGCATTTGTGGATAGCTTAATACGCGGTGAAGCCGATCCAACCATTACGAAGGACGATGGTCGTTATATCGAACCGCCGATGTCCCAAGAGCAACTTGCGCGTGAATTGGACTATCGAAAATTCACCACTCGCTATACGAATCGTAATGGTACGTATATGGACTTCTTAACGACCGGCCATCCTATCGATTTGCATGATACGGACGCTGTAGATACAGAGAGGGAAATGGTTCTATTTAAATATCATACCCAGCGGAGTCGTAACGATAAACCGAGAATAGATCACGAAAATTCTATTCGTAATCGACTGGAAAGAGAAAACGTTGAAGAACCGGATAAACGCATCGACTTCAACGAATACCTAGAATTTTTGAGAGAAACCTATCTCAACATCGCCAGTCAGCAGAACTTAGAGACTCGATATCCTCAAGGTATACATCACGACCCTGTGGTAGAACTCAAACGACTCTATTTCACTATGATGTATCTTACCGCCGATCGTCCACTACCTGTTATCCCGGATAGTTTTGAACAAATGGAAGAATACTGCAAAACTGGAGAACGATCACCCGCGTTTCCTCTACAGGACGTACGTCTTTGGTATTATTGTGACGAATGCCCTAGACCCAACCAACAAACTGAAAGACATAAACATCCGCGGAGACGTTGCGCTAAACACAGCTTTACGCGTTACACTTACGGGAGTTTCGAGCGAAACCTGTTCGACGTACCACCTACGATCGCTCGTCTTAAACGATCACTGAATAAACCCATGATCAGAGTTCCGGAATACTTGGTCAGGCCTCCTCATTCCCTAGTGAGACCTCAAACTCTTGATCCTAACAGTATCACTGATCCTCCCGAACTATATTCCCTGTTCAAAGACTTAGTGTTACCCGAACAATTAATCGGTGGTGCTCCGGTAGTGGGTTCGTTAGACATCCGCCCATCCTACTTAGCCGGATTGGGACGCGGGCAGCTAATATCGCCCTTTGATCCTTACAATCGTCCAGGATTAAACCCGATGCAACCCGCCACGGAAGTCGAGGAGAGCGTTATAAGAAACGCTTTAGACGCCATTCGACAGAAAATCGGAAAGGGAACACAAGATTGTTTAGAGAAACGTAAATTACAACAACAAGTCCAATCGGTGAAGGAGTTAGCCTTGGGCTTGGACGCACGTATTCTCTACAAGAATTTTTAGATGAACGCTTACAGAGACAAGCGGAAGAAAATCTACTCGAAGAGAAACACACGAAACTGGAAGAGAGAGAGGAAGCCGCTTTAGCCCAACCGGAAACTCAAATCCTCATGACGGACCTCTACTCTAAAACCGTTCGTCATCCCTCGATGATTCCACATTTCGGGGACAAGCTCTTCGCGACGATACAACCTCAACCGGTTGATATCAGTACAGGATCGCAAAACCTTATCGCTGACGCCCCTATGTTACAGCGTCCGCCGATCGAGGCCGCTCGTGTTGATGGTATACTCGTTGAACCTCCGGACAACCGAGCGGATCTTGTCCGTCGTATGGTACACGATGTCAACATACGCGCTAGACCTTTACAGAACTCGTTTTATGGGATTAAAGACCACCCTTACTACGTTAATCTGACTCAATATTATATGGTAAAACCAGAAGACCCGACGCATAATTTAAAGTTTCTACCACTAATAAATCCTCTAGACATTGTCGAACTCGAACAATTGCAGAAACATCTGGATCAGTTAGTAAAGGTAAACTCATTTAGAAAACCATATAACATTTCTCGAATCGAGAAAGATATAGAACCTCCTTATAATCTCGATGGATTTATTAAAACTCGATTAGTCCATTGGAATCTAGATGTATTATTTGAAGAAGAGAAAATACAAAGATATGGAAATGTGGAGACGTATACCACTCGTCCGCTGTTCCTATTTCCAAGAACAACCGACTATGGAAATTTATTGCGCATATTGCAGACTCAATAACTTGCATATCTTTGCGGTTTGCCCTCAATTTATGACTCAATGTCACCATTGTCAACTAAAAGGACATGCCAGTTTTGACTGCCCTTTTAATCACGATTTGGAAAGCGTAGATGAAATGATCACACTACGTTACATCAGAGCTTGGGAAGCGAACGCTGATTTACATTGTGATTCGCGCCATCGCTATTATCCCGGACGCGCTTACGAAGGAGTTTATGCGTTCCATCCTTATTTATTCGCTTCGGTTGAACAGAAATCACGCATATCAAGTTACGAGCTACTGAAGCGCGTTGGAGAATGTATTTCAACCAAATTCGTACGTAAATTTCTCAGGAGTGTTAATCCTAGCGATCTTCATTCCTATAACTTAATCAATTATATCCGTCAGGATCCGGACTATGGAGACTTGTTTGTTAACTCACACCCCGAGTTACAGGAAGTATATCGACGGCCTTACGAATACCGAGCCCGCGAACGCGAGTTGGAAAGGACCATTAAACCCCGGAGGTTTCTAACTGCCTATGGTCCACCCACGGCCCTCGTTCAGACCACTCGTAAAGGACCCGTAAGAGCGGCTGTCTTGAAACGAGCTCTCAAAGCCGTTAGACCCCTCTCCCCGGACGTTGATGTCAATCAACCCGGTACTTCGACTGGCGGATACACCGACCATAATCCTACACCCTCTGATGCAATCATATTGCACCCTTCACCCAGGAGTTATAGCCCTCCTTGTAAAGTGGCTCGCCCCAAAGAGAAAAGGACTCTGGCTAGCTTTAAAAAACTGCGTAAACGCCGTCCGCGCAAGAAAGACTAACTGTTTAGAGTATTTACGTATATTAGAAACTGTGATTTTGTATATTTTATAGACTCAAATCCCATTTTCTGGGAGCGGTGTAAAAGCTTCTGTGGGATATAACTGGCCCTTTTGCTTCGCAATCCAGTTTCCCCCCTAGGCGCTGGAATACTCTAAAAGACTCTCTAACTATATATAATTTCCCCTCGCCCGCAAGGTACCGTTATAGGTGTTTTAACGGACATAAAAGTCATTCTGCTATATACGTGTTTTGGCGGACATGGTAAGGCAAAAAACCTGCAATGCACCAAATACCTTTACACAGCTTAGCCTTGATGATTCATATTACGACATCTAACAGCTGGTTGCTGACATGGGAACAGCCATTGGACATGGACACATGGTTCTTTGTTTAGCTTAAGCCAATCAGAGCGATTTTTTCTGTCGATGTGGAGGTATTCGGCCGATCATACTGGGAGTGTTCAGTCTTACTGTTTTTTTTCTTGATACTTTGTGTTGTTGCTATCTAGGCCAGGAACACCGGCTCTAGAGTCAATTCGTTTTCATACTTTAGAAGAAACATTAGTAGGCTTAAATTATAGAGCGTATAACTGTTATCTTGTCACAACATATCATTCATATCATATCTTAACCTACCGTCTTAATGCTTTTACTGTTGTCATATTTTGTATTAGTTGGTCGAATATTATTTGGAGAACATATATAAAGAACCCAAATTTCCCAATTTTCTTGATACACTACAGGTTAGAGAGACGGGTTATATATAGCGATTGCGACTTATATTGTTGTGGTTTGTAGTGAATTTAATGCTATTTGGTAAGCACTACATGATTCGTTGCTGTTCTCTTTATATATGATAAAATTCATTGACGGTCGGCAAATTAGTGAGCAGTATTGTGTGTTACCGGTAGTGTGCATGATTGTGACTGATAACTAAGCATTTCCTAAAGAATGCGCCTCATACGTGAATCATAAGCCTTACCGACTTACCATTGTGATTAGTATAAGTCATATCTCTGTTTACCTAGATAGAGCGCCACGTCCTAAAGGAACTGTTAATATTTCCCGAAAGTAAATAATATTAGTCAGAAATTAATTATTAACGATCAATCGAATAATACAATCCAGTAAGCTTACACTGCAATAATAATCTAAGCCCTCAGAATCCAGTCTCCCGGGTATATCCAGCGGGTGAATGGACGCGCACTAGGCTGGCTTCTGCTAATGTTGTGTTTATTGGTATTAAATATTTGTCATCTTCTAAAGTCTATTTATAAACCAAAAGACATATAAATTTTGGCAGGTTAAACTGCTAAAGGTCTTCAAAAGCGTGTACAGACCTGACACAGACTATGCCTCACTGAGGTACTGAGGCATAGACTATGCCTCACTGAGGCACTGAGGCATAGACTATGCCTCACTGAGGCACTGAGGCATAGACTATGCCTCACTGAGGCACTGAGGCATAGCCTATGACTCACTGAGGCATAGACTATTCCTCACTGAGGCATAGACTATGCCTCACTGAGGCACTGAGGCATAGACTATGACTCACTGAGGCACTGAGGCATAGACTATGCCTCACTGAGTCATAGACTATGCCTCACTGAGGCACTGAGGCATATGCTATGAATCACTGAGGCATAGACTATGCCTCACTGAGGCATAGACTATGCCTCACTGAGTCACTGAGGCATAGACTATGCCTCACTGAGGCACTGAGGCATAGACTATGCCTCACTGAGGCACTGAGGCATATACTATGCCTCACTGGGGCATAGACTATGCCTCACTGAGGCATAGACTATGCCTCACTGAGGCACTGAGGCATAGACTATGCCTCACTGAGGCATAGACTATGACTCACTGAGGCATAGACTATGCCTCACTGAGGGCGCTTTACCACTGTACTCGCATCTGCTCTTTCATTGGCTGCTCGTTGAGTTAGATTAAGGGTCTAAGGCCTGCAAGCTGATCATTGGCTTAGTTTTCTAATTAGAAGGTCGTGAGTTCGAACCCTAGAAGAGCATTATTCTTTTTCATAGCTCTTGGCTGACTCTAGAGTACACTAGCTTTGACTCTCCCAGCTATAGAGATAGTATGCAACCTTGGGAGTTAATGTGCGGTCTTATGAGTAAAGGCCAAGAGATTAGACTTCAGGTTGCCTCCATTGATTCACTCTTCTTAACTTTATAAAATAACTCAACCCTTATTTAAAGTTTTAATAATTATGACTTAGTCGACCAATTTTCCAAAGTATATTATAAAAACATATAATTTCTTGAATAAAAAGACCTAATAGTAATAAATATTGTGGGGTAAATACATTTATAATACTAATATAATTATTATGGATAAATAGTCCTAATAGTAATAAATATTGTGGGGTAAATACATTTATAATACTAATATAATTATTATGGATAAATAGTCCTAATACTAATATAATTGTTATGGATAAATAGTCCTAATACTAATATAATTGTTTTGGATAAATAGCCATAACACTATTATGAAAGGAACTCAAACAAACAAATGTCAATACCGTCGTCTTGCACGGGCATATACTGAACGAGAGTTTTTTTATCATAGGTCTTCGAAAATTAGTAAAAGCTGGTTGATTTACTTTACTTTCATCTTCCTCATTACCCAACTGTTTCTTAATTTTATTCAATTGTTCATTAATTTTCAGTAATTTACTTTTATTTCCCAGGACCTGTCTTAATATCTCTTCTCTATTTTCCTCATTTTCTTCCATTTGTTTAATAAATTTCCGCAATTGATTTTTGTTTCCTAATATTTGTCTCAATATCTCTTCTTTATTTTCATCATTCTCTTCTAAATGTTTAATAAATTTCTGTAATTTAATTTTACTTCCTAGAACTTGGGTCAATGTCGCCTCTTTATTTTCTTCATTTTCCTTCAAATGTTTCATAATTTTCCGCTATTGATTCTTATTTCCAAGTAATTGTCTCTTCTCAAATCTTCCTCATTTTCTAGGGGTAACTGTTTTTGTATCCCTTTCAAAATAGTCATAACTTTATGAAATTTATTTTCCATTGTCTGTTTTATCTTTAATATATCACGCTCTTTTTCTTTTCATCTTCACTAAAAATATCTTCGGATTTTTTAAAATTTTTTGGTAACGGAGCCATTAGTTTTTCCTTTCTATGTGTTTCCATATGACGAGATAAATTGTCTTGTCTATCATTCTTTCATGTCATCAACTTTCATGTCTATGCATTATATAGCAATGTCAATTGATAATATTGAATTTTAACTAAATGATTTTACAAAATTTTAAATTAATAAAACTTTTATGAAAATAAATAAAACTTTTTAAAATAAAAGAATGACTTAGAGAATGACTGGGAATGCGTTGAACGGGGGCTATTATAGAGGGAGGCTAGAATGGATTATCCAATCAGAGTGCGAGGGTGAGTTAGGCAGCCAATCAGGACTCGAGGGAGGAAAGTTAGACAGCCAATGAGAGAGCAGATGCGAGTGCAGTGGTAAAGCGCCCGCCCATCCATGCTGAGATAATGTCACACTAACTCGCAAGGATAGTTATACTCACCATTCAAATATCCCTCGCAAACCAGATTCCCCCCAGCATCTAAAGTATTCCACTTCAATGCAAAATATATAGAGCTTTAGTTGGATTTGAACCTGTGCTTGTAAACTCTTTTGTGCTCATATATTGAAGTTAGACTATGCCTCAGTGCCTCAGTGAGGCATAGTCTGTGCCTCAGTGAGGCATATTCCATGCCTCAGTGCTCAGTAAGTCATAGTCTATGCCTCAGTGCCTCAGTGAGACATAGTCTATGCCTCAGTGAGTCATAGTCTATGCCTTAGTGCCTCAGTGAGGCATAGTCTATGCCTCAGTAAGGCATCAGTGAGGCATAGTGCCTCAGTGCCTCAGTGAGGCATAGTCTGTGTCATTTCTTAAATGAGAGTGTTACAAATTCGAATGGCAACGAACAAATTCGAAGGTTACTGTTCCACCGTGGTGTAGTGGTTGCGTTGAATTCACATCTCCCGTATGTCATGGGTTCGATCCCTACATGCACCAGGGCAGTTTTCGTTCGGTCAGCAATAGGCCTAACTTTGCAAAATGCGGTATTATTGCCTAGTAACCAATTCACGGCTACTATATGGTTTTCACTTTGAGACATTTCGCCCTCTAGCGGCAGACTGAAGAACTTCAGACTACTCTGTGACTCTGCAAAAGATATAGCCATATTGTAATACCGATTGGGGGTCAAAACTAAGTAATAATATATCTAAATAAGTCTCAAAAATCTTGCCTCATGGCTCGCCCCTTAGAACTCTTAAGCAATATAACTTCATAGTTTTGCGGATTGCAAATAACAAAGCTAGAGAAGATGTTAATTTTCAAATAATACGCCCTCTAGCGCCAGACAGGGGAACTTCAGACTACTCAATGACTCCGCAAAAGATATGGCCTATACCGTAGTAGATGCCTAACGAGTTTAAACCTATTCGGAATGAAAATAACAAAGTTAGAGAAGATGTTAATTTTCAGATGATACGCCCTCTAGCGGCAGACTATGGAGCTGCAGACGGCTGGATATAGGTAAGAGTAATTAGTAATCAGAGGTGTTACGAGAGGGGGGCGGGGCGCTTGGATACAACTATTATTAATAAGCTCTGGCTTGGTTAAAGCTAATTGGGGGTCAAAGGTTAACGATAAAGCTGTGTGGATATAGATAAGAGTAATTAGTTACCAGTAAGGGACCTGTATACCCTATGGCTAAGGATAACGAGATGAAAGTCAATGAGGCCATTTAGAAACCAATATATAAAACTAATTATTGGTAAATCTAAAATAAAGTACAATTAAAAAAATACAAATAATTAATTAAAATTAGGTACAAATAAATAAGTATTAATAAATCAAAGAGCTGTGGTGTCACTTATGACACCCTCTTGGGCCTCTAGGTGTACAGTTAGACAACACTGACACCATTGCGTATCGGATTGATTAATTAGGATAATCAATTAAACCCTAATTAGGAGTCGTAAGACACCTATTAGGGTTTAATTGTACTAATTAATTGATGACACCTGTCAATTAGGGTCTAATTACCCTAATTAGGAGGTGTCACCCAGACAGTCTGGCGCCAATGACACCCATAGGTTGTCATTGGGTGTCAGCCAGACAGTCTGACGCCAGTCAGTGTGGTCTAACTGTCACCGAGCCGGCCAAGACCCTACTACTGATGTTCTAACGCCTCCATTATAATTACTATACAATGTTCTTATATAACTTTTATTATACTGTATGCTTACAGTAAGTCTACTGTAACACATGATAATAATGTACTGGTACAGTACAGTATATACTTATTTGGATGGTCTGACGTCTGGTTTCAGTGATTAATTTATTCTCCATAGTCTTTATCCTAAAGATTCGCTCTGCAAATAATTAAATACAATAATTATTGAAGTCAACAAAGCTTCCAAGCTTTTGCAAAATGATATATTAAGAAATTTTGAAAAATGTCTATTCATATTTCTCTACTGATCAGTCATGTGGGAGTGATTCTGTACTGTACACGTACAGTACAGTTGATGTCTTTCTAAAAACTTTTATAATTTCCACAGTAGAGATTCATTATTTGGATGTTGTAAATGTTAAAGGATTTTGCTTTCTGCAACCAAATTGAAGGGGGGGGGGGGGGGGGGGGGGGGGGGTAGTCGAATAAAATTAAATTTTTTTAAGTATATATGGTAAGCATTCTCTCCCTCTGTAAAATATACCAACATATGTTCTCACGAAAATTCCCTTTAAAATGAACCCTGAATGAGCTCTGAACGATAAAAAATCAATGTGTGAAACTTTTATAAGACACGCTGATAGCGAAAAAATCATTGACGGGAATATTCGATTTAGTGTAAGACAGAAATATCGCGCTTTGATTCTTTATCGAACAACTAATTTATAGTCACATAATGGATTCTGCAATGAGTAGAACACCAATACTTGCTATATGCCCAAAAACAGGGGTGCTTAATTCAAAACTAACCTCTAAAATATATTAAAGTTGACACAAATATGATTTTATCTACTCAACTATCTGTGAAACGATAATTCAGCGTACTCAACTACATACCTATGAATCTACCCGTACTTCACACATGATATCTCGTGAAGGAAACAAGATATGGAAAATTCTGATTCAGATGGGATATACTCCATATACTCCATTTACCAGTACCGGTACAGAGAGTGGTGGGATTACCAGGAACAGGCGGGTGGATACTCCGCTGAGGGCTAAGAGATCAAGGGTTAGTAGCAGTGGTAGGTCAGGGTCAGGTGAATTTAATATGCCAGGACTGGAGCAGGACCAAACTCAAAATGTGTCACTTCTACTCAAAATGAACGAGAATATCAATCTATCTAATCATGCAGCAGCTAAAGAGGGTCAATGGCAAGGTTGACAGCAACTACTCAAAGCAATTAAGATGACAAGTGGATTGTGACAACAAGTGGAAAGATTGTTAGCTAAGAAAAATATTATCATTAAGAATCTGGGGGAGAACAGAGGAGAAAACACGTAACAGTATTAAACTTCTTCCATGACAAGTTGGGAATAGACAATGTGGATGGGCTGCTGATAGATAGGGCGGAAAGACAAGGGCGTCCGCAAATGGATTGGAGTCGTCCAGCGAAGGTCGAATTTGCTGGATTGCAAGGGGAAATTAGTTGGGATGGAATTTAGACTAGTAGACAATTTTCCGACTGAGGTAAGAGAACATAGAGATATCCTTTTCCACCTGCGCGGGAGGCAGCACAGAGAGGTATAATGGCGCGAGTTTCAGGGAAATTATTTGGCATTGGCAATATAACAGTAAGTGGTTGGGAAGTATTTGCAAAACCAGATACTTCAATTGAAGAAGTGCTAGCAAATCCACAACTCTATAGAAGATGGGGACAGGGGCAGAGGAAGAATATGAGCTGGCAGCCAAGTAGACAAACGGGGTCAATGGCTAGATCAACATTCCATGAACCAGGGACCATGAACACTGTGGGAAACAGTATGTGGCCTCGATCAAACTATGTTCAAAACAGAGTGGGGTCCTTGAACCATTATGCAACTCGGTTCATACCAGGACAGGATGGAATGCGGGGAGGTTTTTCAAATGTCCCTGGGTGATTTCCTGGCTCGAACAGACCTCTCCCGGGTTCGTATCTAGGAGGTGTACCGGCTTCCCAAGGCTCAACAGAACCAAACACACATGGCTGGGTATATACCCTCTAGCGATATCCCATGGTGACAGCGACTCCCAACTGATATCCCGTGGCGACGGCAGCTCCCTACTGATATCCCATGGCGACAGTGGCTCCCAACTGATATACCATGGCGATGGTGGCTCCCTACTGATATCCCATGGCGACGGCGGCTCCCAACCAATATCTGGTGGCGATGGCAGCGTTGCTAATAGTAGCGCACATTTCAACCCTTTGGATGACAAGGTTCCAATGGAAAAAATTGATGATGAAAACGAATTAGAGCAATTTTGGCTGCCATTATTGTTAAGAAACAATAGAGATCTAGTATTTAATTCCTTTGGTAATGCCCTTCTGAATTTGTGCAAAAATATAGGCTTACGTATTTTTAATGGGAGAAGTGGTATGGATAGAGATATTGGTAATTTCACCTTCCATTGTGGAAATGGTACATCACTTTATAGACTATGTACAGTAGTAGGACCAGTGGAAGTAATGCACTTGTGCAATGAGTTTTCTGTTAGTGAACCCAACTGTTTTAGTCATTATAGCCTTGTGTCTTTTTCAGTAACCTTACTGTACCTACACCCCCTACCTCTTAAAGCTGTGCAACTACAGTAGTGATAAAACAAATATTGATACCAGTACCTTGGAAGGTTCTAAACAGAAAACTCGTTGTGTATGGAGTAGAGGATCGTGTGACTTGTTGAAACATAAACGCTCCCAGTATAACTTATAACTCCCATTATACTTGCGCAAAGCGAGGTAAAAAAAAATTAAACTCGCCTGCTCTGGTAATAAAGGGATACTGTATGGCCAAAACTAGCTTAGGCTGCACTACTACTCCACCAGTACAGCAGTAAGCACATGTACCATGTACGTACAGTAGGCCTACTGTCAGACTGTAGACCAGCGATTAGGTGTAGCAGTGTAGGGCCAGTGAGTTTAATTGTGTTAGCGTGGCTTTTAGTTTTTAATTTTCAAACTTATTGATGCAATAATAAGTTATTTTAATTCAGTCCCGCCTTGGTCGTTGTCGTACCCGTACCTACAGTACTTCTTTTAATTATTCATAAGCAGCTATGGTTAGACTTGGCCTACATACATTATTCGATTCGATATTTTTATTATGTTTTTAAGATAAATTTGCATTTCTTTGTATAGTTTAACCCTACTATAATCAAGGTCCAGCAGAGACACTCTCTGTACAGACAGCCTCGAGACATTGAATAAAAAAAATAAAAGTGGCCCCTAACCTTATCATATGTAGTCCATGGGCCAGCCAGCATAGGGGATACTTTTTGGTAACCATCTGGAACTTATATTTTTGGGAAGACCTATCTTTTGGCCGCTCATTTTTATATGATGACAAATCTGAATCGGTAGCTGACTCGGTGTTATCACCGGTTGTCATGGAAATGGCTAAATAACAAACATGCTGTAGTAGTCTAAAAACTCAATATAAATTCTTCGCGTCTTCTGAAAAAGATAGCTACTGGTCTTACAATTCTAAATGTGTCATATAAAATTCTGGAATATAATTATTGTTGCCATGGGAGCGCTGCTAAATGAAAACTGGCATGTTTTAGAAAAATAGCTACCATTCTAGAACAATATCATTATTTTAAAAACAAATAGCCACATGTTGTTGAGTATTAGTTTTGGAAAATTTTGGTATACTGAGAGCGAAACTTGTTATGTTATAACGGTTATATATGGTACCAAAGATATACCCATCTCTGAAATATTTTTCTTTATCATCATTTTAATCTCATTTCACTCTTTCAAAATTATGACATTATACTATACTGTATATTATAACAAAATATTTAGGTCAATGAAAAGCAATCATGATGTGACTACAATACTTTAAAATAACAAGTGACATCTAAATGGCATTTCAGACACAATTCCTTCACAGGTTACCATGACTACAGATGCAATTCAAGATAACCCAGATGCACACTATCAAACATATGACTTGACACCTACCACAAAATAAGGTTAGTATTAACTTTAGCATATATATTTTATCATCATTGTTCCTAGATGATTTCTGTAAAGATGATTCCCTCGATAATGATATTTTTGAATACTAAATCCACTTTTTATTTTATCCATTATTTAGGTAACCATCCCCTTGAATAACTCCCGTACATCTGAAGTGATTGCAGTGTCTCCAAGAAGAGCATAAGTTTCACTCAAGCAATCAGCTGTCGCACGGAGAAAACGCCCACGACATCCGTGCTGTTTCAAGTTTTGAAGCAAAATTAACTGATCAACTATATCGTCTACATTCCACCATTGCCACTAACATCTGATGATTGCCAACCCCCCCACCCCCCCATGTTCTTAATCGGAATCTCATTAGTCTGACCAGTCTGCATTCGGTGCTCATGAACACCCACTGCACAAGGCCAATTATATCTGCCAGGGCAGTCAGCGTGCCTTGTCGCAATGGGGACCCGTGTTCTAGGGTATTAACTGAGGCTAGTCTAGTGACTTGCCTCAGGTTCACCAATAATGGCTTGGTTGGTCGTGATGGAACATGAGACTAGCTTCCAATTACAGAATCCCTCCACCCTCGCAATCTGGCCTCCCTGGTTACCCCGTTCTGGATTCACTCAGTTAAATGTGGGTTCAGTAAATTGTTATCATTGGAAAATCTCATCACAACATTAGAGACTTATATTAAAGGCATACAGTATAAAAGAACAATATGCAGATATGATATTCTCGATACTCATTCTGACCTATTAATCAAATTCCGGTACTACTGCACTACTGGTCTAACATTACCGGTAACACATTCAGACTACATAGTTGGGACTTAGGTCATACTAATCTAATTACTTAAATCTCGTCATACAAACTGACGCCTGTAGTGGCCGGACCTCTCAATTACTAATGTGATCCATAGTAATGACTAATGGGTTAGGGGTGTTTTTTCCGAGTCAGCTCTTGGGGAACAGACCACACCCAGGTTTGCCATTCCACATGGCGGGTGTCGCAGTTGAATTAGATATGGTGCCCATCACCCATCCGATATCCACTCTGACGCACATGACCCACCATTGGATATGCAGCCAGCTCATCTGCTGGGCCATGCCCGGTACCCCTTCTGCCAAGTGCAGGTCGCAGTGGAGTGCTCTCAAATTGGACATGAGAGCACTCTACTCCTGAACAGCCATTAGTAGATTACCATCTGCCTGGTCAGGCCATATACCCCTGCAACCAAGTGTATGGATCAATAATCTAGGACCAAGGTTTACATAATTTACATTCAGTTGAAAAATTACAATGCGACCATGAGGAGGCTGACCCTCTAACAGGCTAAACTGTTATGTTGTTGTTCATTTTATACACAAAAAAGTGTTCTAGAACAATTTTGTTTGTTATTTGTTTAACTCTCGTAAAATAAATAAGATTATAGGATATATATACTGTAGTTTATATGTATAGTCACTAGTCAGTCAACGTAGGTTAAATAATAAGCAATTAATTATTATTGGCTAATTGGAATAAGCATTCCCCTTTTAAATTACAATTCGCTAAAGAATATATTGCCTTACGCTGGGATCCATGATTTCATTTAAAATATTATTTTTTTAAATAATATATTGTATAACTACAATTAAAATGTTTTGTTTAGGACCTACCAAAAATATATCACAGAATACACCCCTGAGCTTAGAATACTCAATTTCCTCTTCTGATATTATACGAACTAAGAATACTTACATACCTAATTAAGTATTTATTAAATAAAGTGGATTTAGTATTCAAAAATGTCATTATCGAGGGAATCATCTTTACAGAAATCATTTAGGAACAATGATAATAAATATATTATATGCTAAAGTTAATACAGTACAGGCCACCAGAAAACGCAGATTTGTACAATTGTGAACACATTTTATCAAATGTGTACCAGTATAATGTAATGTTGTTGAACGGGACAATTGAACGTAATTA